>JBBPTI010000434.1:0-14287 GCA_038093995.1 Tylopilus aff. callainus | reverse complement strand
TGTAGCCAAGAGTAAGGTCTTCATTTCATACACCAATAGTATGAGGTGAGGATTAGTGGTTGTTAGGGAATATTGCCATTAGTGAAAAACATGCAAACATTCAGACAATTGTTTGAGCCACTGTACCATCCTTCCCTCACTCCAACAGCATCACTACTCAAACCCCATTGTCACATCAAGGACCAACTACAATTGTGGCTCCCAGCACTTAGCACACCACAAGGTGAGGGCCCTACTAGCAGCCCACCTGAATCACTCTCTATCTCAAAAGACAGCCTATACCATGTACTAGACATCATTGCTGCCTTTTGGATGGAAAAGACCAAGGAAATCTATGGCAATGGGCTCCTGGTTTTCCATATCTACTGCAACATACACTGCATTCCAGACTTGTCACAATGTCTGGTCTCCCAGTCTTTGTTATCAGCCTTCCTTGCCAGTTATGCAGGTGCTTACTCAGGCCCAACTGTCTCAAACTTTGTGGCAGGCATTCATGCATGGCATATCCTATACTGTCAGATCTGGATGATCAACCAAGACAAGATGTGCTCACTGCTAGGAGGTGTAGCCAGACTTGCCCCACTCATCTCCAAATATTCCAAACACATTCTTTTCAAGTGCAACACACTCCTCCTTTTTCTTATGTACTTGAATATCCAATTTTCTTGAGACACCACTATCTTTACTTGCATCATCATCACCTTTTACTCCATTTCTTGGCTTGGGGAATTCACCATCCCTTCCCTCAAGAAATTTGCTCCTTTGTTACATATTATCCCTTCATATGTGTTACACTTCATTCCTCCAGCACTACACTTCGCACTCACTCTTTCCTACACTCCCTTCTTTAGGCATAGATACCTGCACCACAGTGCTGCAACTTGGTAACATCCACCCTTGCTCCCATGCCACTTCAGCATACACTTACAGCATTAGAGCACCTGACCAAGGTAGTGCAAAGCCCCTTTTACCTAAGCAGCTGATACCATAGTGACTGCAGATGATCCCATCGCTTGCCATACCCACACACTCTGATCCCATGCCAATGGTGTTACTCTCACATATTGTATGATTCCCATATTTCCTTTTTCCTCCAATCACAGAACTCCTGCTATTGCACCATCACTTGTCACCTTATCCCATGCCAATAGCCAATACCCCTCAGTACAGCCCTGCTCACATGGACCAGGCCAGTTCTCATCTTGCATTACCATCTTTAGTATCCTGTCCGGCCCTTACACTATTCAGATGGAGTTCCAACTTAGGTAGCTAGTAGTATATAAACCCCCCATGTAATTGTTGGAACTCCAATCAATTCTTCTTGGGTCTTCCCTCATAAGGCACCCAGTTATAAGGAGTTCAATCTAGCCCTACTACTCTCATACACTTTCATACACCCTCCGCTATGCAGCCTAAGATACTAAGTGCCTGAGGTTGTTTCAATATGTCTTGCAACTAGTAAATCATCATGGTTTAGAGGTTATTGCCCTCCACTTGCCAAGAACCAAGTGTGCCCCCACTGGCAAGGATATCCAATGCACTCCCATTGCACACCTTACCAACCCAGTAGCCTGGCTAAACCACCACCTGCAAATCAACAGACCAGGTCCCAATAACCACCTCTTTATTTGAAGACACCCCAAAGGGCTTTGCCTGCTTACCAAATCAGAGATAACAGACTGCATCCAAGGTATCATCAACCAGTACAGCTTACCCAACCTCAAGGATCATAGCCTGCACATCAGGGAAACTCTTCATTACCTCCTTCAAAACACACCCTTCAACATTGTTAAGATGATGGGCAGATGGTCAAGCAATTCTTTCACTTTGTACCTATGTCACCATGCTCTCATTTTGGCTCCATACCTGCATGAGCAGCCCAACACAGCAAAGCAACTCAGTCATTTCATCATACCTTTGCCAAGATAAAAGGTGAGGCTTCTCCTTTTTTTGGAAGCAGAGCTTCACTGCATGCATCACAGGCTTTTTTTATATGGGATCACAGCTCACTCTTGAGGCCAGACCATGCCTCAGGCTTTTGCCCATACACTTACATACTCATCAGCATATAATTCACCTATCTTACAACCTTGTATACATATCTCATTCACATACTTCTGTCATTGCAACTAAGCAATCAATATTCATGGAAGTTGGACCTTCTTTCATAGCTGGTATGACTCTCATGACCATGTGACCTGTATCAGCAAATCACTAACTTATACTATAAGTATACTACAGGTCTATACAGCTCCACTACAGCAAAATATCATCTGTACAGGCCTGTACAAACCTGTATACTCACTGTACAATAGGGGACCTTGACAAAACACAATAATACTGAATGTATACTCTTTGACTAAGTTACTAATGACTTCCTTGCATTATTTGAGGTATTTTAAACCCATTTCTTTGAGGTCCCTCATTGTACAGTCAGTATACAGGTCTGTACAGGCTTGTACAGATGATATTTTACTGTAGTGAACTTGTACAGACCTGTTGTTAAGATCAATTCCAGGTAGGAGGTTAACATTAGCCTTGAATAGCAGGAGGACAACAATATTCTGTGTCCAAGCAAGTATGGGACTTATTCTGCCTCAGTCTGTTAAGGACTTGATCTGGTGAAGCTAGTGAGCTGAAGAGACAAACTCTAGCTGGCTCTAAGGTCTGGGTCAAAGGAAGTATAATCAAGGAAGACTAGCTTAGGGTACAGGATAGCAAGAGCTGTTCTTAAGTACTAGCAAGTCTGATGGTGAAACAACCCTTAGGCGGGGCTGCGTAGTGAGCTGTGTGACAGCGGGGGAGTGACAGGTGACTGGAGCTAAAGGGGCCCTGGCGTCGACTGAAGACTAAGGGGAAAACCCAGAATAACTCGAATGAGGTTCTGGGACTCAATTGCGACTCTATATATAGGATACAGGATGTTTGTATGTATTGTGCCCTTAATACTACGTTTGGATACTTTAGGGTGAGTGTGGGAACGAGGGGGTTACGCTACTGGCCAGGTATGAGTCATGGGGAGTCACTGCACAGGTTTGCGCAGCCCGGGTGCCGATGTCACGAGATGGCGTCATGACGACGTGAGATGGCGCCATGGTGATGTACTATGACGTTATCGGGTTCGGCAAAGGGGCTAGGTCGCTTACTAAGGTAAACACAGCTTGGCACTGCCATCGTGTGGCGTGTGAATGCTGTTAGTGAGCGGGGCCTCTGGCGTGTGGCAACTCAGGAAGGGGTGTGGAGAAATAGGGGAAAAGATAGGGGTGTGAACGAGCGAGGCGCGGGTCGTAACACTACCCCCCAGCTAAAGCTGAACCTCCGGGGCAGCAACGGGAAGGGACCGAGCGAAGAGAGCGGCAAAGGCGGACCGCGTGACAGGGCGAGGGGCAGCGGGGTGAAGGCAATGAAAGTCGCGGATGGCGTCAGGGCAGTGGGTGAGGTGAGAGGTTGGCTCCCAAGTGCGATTGTTGGCGGAATATCCTTTCCAGTGGACTAAGTATTGAATGCCCCGGCCGCGAGAGCGCGAGTCGAGAATGGATTCTACTTCATATTCCCCATCGCGATTGTCGGTGATGAGCGTGGGGCCGGGGCACGGGTCAGGCTGGGATGGAAGCAGGGGTAGGTACGGCTTCGTGCGGGAGATGTTTACGACCGGGTGAATTTTGATATAGGAGGGAAGCCGGAGGTGCACAGCATTTGGTCCTTTCATCCCGAGAACCGGAAATGGTCCCACCCAGCGATCCGTGAGCTTCTGGCAGGGGAAAGGAAGAGTAAGGTTATCAGTGGCGAGCCAAACCTTGTCCCCAGATACGTAAGAGGGTGCCGGGCTCCGGTGTTTATTTCCTTCGACGCTCATCCATTCTCAGGCCACTTTGAGATTGGCCCTGGTCCGATCTAAGATCTGCTGATAATCCCATGCTACCGCCAAGGCGGCAGGTGATTTAGTATCCCGGGGTTCCACACCCATCCTGGGTTGGTACGTGTGTGTGACTTGAAAAGGGGAGAATTTTGAAGCGGATAACTGCTTCGCATTTAGAGAGAATTGGGCCAGGGGTAACCATCGAGCCCAATCATCCTGTCGTTCAGCACAATACATTCATAAGTAACAGCCCACTTCTCTATTCATTCGTTCGGTCTGTCCATCCGTCTGGGGGTGATGGGCGGTAGACTTCTTCACTGTAATCCCTAGCTGTGAGCAGAGTGACGTCATGAGTGAGGCGGCGAATTGGGGTCCCCGATCTGAAACGATCGATCTCAGGAGACCATGATGCTTCCATACGTGGGTAAGATAGAGATCGGCTAGATCTGCTGCTGTGCACGTCTTTCGGCAAGGCACCAACTCGACTTCCTTAGAGAACCGGTCCACCACCATCAGGATGGCGTCGTACCCTTTAGCGAGGGGCAGATCAGTGATAAAGTCTGCGGAGATGTCTTCCCAAGGCTTTTCGGGCACCGGCAGAGGTTGTAATCCCCCTTGTGGCGCCTGATTCGTGGACTTGGCGTGGGCACACCGTGTGCAGCTCTTTACATATCCCTCAACATCTTTCCTCATCCCAGGCCAACTGTAGGAACGGGTAAGTAGCTCTAGGGTCCGGTGAACACCGGGATGGCCGCAAGTAGGGTGATCGTGGTGGAGGGTGATGATCCGGGTGCGGAGGTCAGGTGGTATGTAGATCCAGTCGCCCTTTTTGAGTACCCGATCCTTAATTTCATATCCCTGTGCCATCAACTTCTTGAGAGTGGACTCCAGGAGTCGTATGGTTCTGTGTGAGACTTCGTTGGTCAGCTCATCCCCAGGGGTCGTCACCTCCATTGTTTCTTCTCCTTCATTTATCTGTCGCACTTGCTCCGGGGGAATTACCAGTACTCCCTTGTTATCCTGTTCTCCCTCAGCAACTAGATCCGACCTTCGGGATAGCGCGTCCGCTTTTGTCATCAGGGCACCGGCCTTGTGACACCATTTGAAATTGAACCGGGAGAGGTATTGAGCCCATCGGGCCTGCCGCCTATTAAGGTCTTGGCATGTCATGAACCAGGTGAGATTCTGATGGTCATTCCAGATCTCGAACTCGTGGGTCGTTCCTTCAAGGTAGTGTCTCCACGTCTCGAGTGTGGAGATAACGCTAAGCATCTCTTTATCGGCGATCGGGTAGTTCCTCTGCTCTGGGGTCATGGAGTGGGAGGAGAATGCTACAGGATGCCAACGATCTTCCTTCTGTACCAAGAGGACGGCTCCCACCGTGTGATTGCTGGCATCGCTTTCTAGTCGGTAGTGGCAATCGTTGTCTGGGTAGGCGAGTACCGGTGCTGTGGTAAAGGACTGTTTTAGTTTCGTAAAGGCCTCTTCACACTCGCGGGTCCATTCAAACAGCGTATCCTTCTTTGTGAGGTCGTGTAGGGGGCGTGCGATCTTGGCGTAATCTTTAATGAAACGCCGGTAGAAGTTGGCTAGGCCAAGGAAGGCGCGAGTTTGTCAGAGCGTGGTTGGACTCAGCCAGTCTACAATGGCTTTCACCTTCTGTCCATCCATGGCGATTCCGGTCGGTCCGACAATCATCCCTAAGAACTCCACAGTCAGTACAGAGAAGGTACACTTCTCGGGTTTAACGAAGAGGTCGTTCTTTTCTAGCCGATCCAGTACCTCTCTTACTCTTTCCTCATGCCTGATTGGGTCTGGGTCTTTCGAGAAGATTAGTAGATCGTCGATGTATACCACCACATCCGTCATGTCCGCAAATAGGTCATTCATTATGGTCTGGAAAGTGGCGGGAGAATTACAAAGTCCGAAGAACATTATCGTGGGTTCGTAGGCCCCCCTATGGCAGACGAAGGCGGCCTTCCATTCATCTCCTTCTTTGATCCACACATTGTTATATCCCCACCGGAGATCCATCTTGGTGAGGATTCGCACTCCCTTTAGCTTGTCGACCAACTGGGAGATTAGGGGAAGTGGATAATTATTTCGGATCGTATGCTCATTGAGATATTGGTAGTCCTGCACCATTTGCTTCCTTCCGTCCTTCTTCGGCACAAAGAACACCGGGGATGTTTGTTCGGACTTCAAGGGGCGGATATACCCTTTCTGCAGCTGATCGTTGATAAAGTTGTCCACCTCCTTCTGTTCCTGCGGACTTAACGGGATAATCCTCCCCTTCTTTGAACGAAAAGACTCCTTTAATTCGATCGCGTGATCCCAAGGTTTACGGAGGGGCATTCATTCGGACTCCTTTTGGAAGAACACCCTTTGATAACAGTGATACTGCTCTGGGACAAGTGCGAGCGACTCTTCTTCTTTTGACAGGTCTTTAGTCACCTTCGCTCGACTCCTTTCTTCCGCATGGAGGGCCTCCCTCACTTCTTGTCGATGAACCGCTCTGGTAGTGCGTTCATAGTTACAGGTCTCGGGGCAGTCGGCGAAGTGGACCCATCCTGTCCTCCAATCAATCCGGGGGTTGTGGTCTCTCAGCCATGGGTATCCTAGAATGAGATCATTGCGACTGATGTTTGATACATATGCCCGGAGCAACTCTTTATGCCCATTAAAATCGCAATAGACCTCGACTTCTTCTGTTATTCTTCCTCCGGCGTTTTCCGATCCGTCGGCGTTAAACATGATGATCGTCCGACAGGCGGTTAGTGTGGGGATTTGGTGCCGGCGGACGAAATCTTGACTAATCAGTGTTAAATTTGCCCCGCTATCAATCAGGGCTTCGGCGTTGGTGTATCTGCTCGAGGGGTTGGGTTTGATCTGTATGGTTAGTTTTATTTCTTTCCCCTTGTGTATTACTCTCGTGTACATCCTTGATTCTTCTGGGATTTGCTTGACGGATTTAGGGGAATTAAGCACAGTTTTAGTATCTCGGTCCCTGCCGGGCTCGCTAGGAGACCCCCCTAGACCGGTGGTGTTAGATACTAAAGTGGTTAGCATAGTAACAAGTTTCGTTAGTTCTGTCAAGAAAATGGTACTATCAGCCCGTGAGACACCCAGATCGTCTCCTAGGCTCTGCCTTTTCCCTTCCGCTCCTGTTCGGCATCAGGAAAATCCCGCTCTTCAATCAGAGCGGCCCTGGTTTCATCAGGCGCTAGTGTAATCCTCCGGGCCGTCCTTTTCTTACAACTGAAACGATGCCCTCCTCCATGGAAATGACACTCCAGGCACTGATTCTTCGGCTTCTTACAGTTTCGTGCCACATGGCCTGTCCCTTTACAGTTGAAACATTTCCCCGGGCTCCCCTTTATGACGAAGACGTCTTCTTCCTCCGCTTCTTCGAACCGGTTTACCTCCATTTGGTCCCCGCGGGATTGATACTGCTGTGGGCGACCCCTTATGAACGTAAGGGCCTCCATAGCACATCCCACGTCGCGGATATTCTGCAGATAGGCAGCGGGGTGGACTTCCGTGCACCTTCCTTAAATATCTGGAGGATGATATGGCGAGCAGTGTTGTATTCGAGGAGGCGGATGGCGTGGCTGTCATCGATCTCGGCCATCTGGTAGAGGGCCTCCCATCGGACTAAGAAGTCATCGGTCCGGAGGGTGCCTTGTCGGAGTTGTTCTAATTGGGTGACGGCCCAGTCTTTTTGATTTACCGATCGGAAGAGGCTTTCCATTTCCTGGACCAGTTCGTCCCACGTGTAGCTTTGTCCACGGCGAAGCCGGGTCTGGGCAAATGGTCTGGCCTTTGGTCCCTTCAGCCGGGAAAGTACTGCCGTCACTGCCTCATAACTTTTCGGCAGGATCATCAATCGATTGGTGTGAAGCCATGCTTTAATCTTGGCCCACCATTCTTCGAATTTGGCGACGGATCCCTCGTAGTCTCCGGGGTCGGCGAATACTTCTACCTTCCTGGCCGCCTTCCCTCCGGCGGCTGCGGCGCTGTTTAGATTACTTACCGTCTACTCAAGTGCGGCGACGTCTTTCAACAGAGTGGCAGTCTTTTTCTGTTCTTCAATACATCCATTGTATAGCTGCTGGTTCTGTTTCGTTAGTGTGGCGAACTCTGTGGCAACGGCTGCAATCTTATCCTCCCACGTAAGGTTCGGGTCGGCGAGGATTTGGAGAGTGGATGCCGACATAGTGGCGGGCTATATGCATCTTAGGAATCTGGATTCTCTTTCCGTCCTGGATCACCCAGGTTCTTCTTCTGTATTCTTCGATTACGGCTGGGTGCCTGGTTGCCCTATACGGGGTGGATCTAACCGGCGTTATCTGTGGTCGGCTGATCGGTCTCGGTTGAGCCTGTTTGTCCTCCTTCCGTTGGAGTCGCGTAAACAGTTGTCCTATATTAAGTCACTCGGGGTGTGGGGAAAAAGAGTTCTATTCAATAACTACCAGCTGTAGTTCTGCTGTGGCTGTTCTTCTTTGGCATGAATGGCTTGTCTCTCAAAGCCGAGGGTGACGGAGTAGACTCCTTCGCGGACTGCTAGTTGGGCCTGAAGTGGTGTGAATTGTAGGGCTAAGAGGGAGAAAAGGCGGCAAAGACAAAAGGTAAGGAGGCAAGAGAAGAAAACAATGAGAAACGTAGAGGTTATCAGCAGGAGCTGAAAGGTCATGTAAAGTGGCCGAGGAGGATACCTAAGAAGAGATGTAGGTATGCGAAAAAGAGATCTGAGATTTTAATTGTAGCGGGGGCTACAAGAAGTCAACTAAAGGTAAAAAGGGCGGCGCAAAGATGCGCGAGGGCGTAAGCGTCCCGGACCGTTATCCGGACGAACGAGGGTGGTGGCGGCAGTGCGGTGGGCAGCTCTAGCTGCGGCGATTCTCTCGCGGCGTGCGAGGCGGGCTTCTTCTACTAGGAACCGGGCGCGGTTTTCTTGCCAACGACGGTATTCTTCGTTGAGGCGGCGGCGGGTCTCAGGTGAGGTGGGGTCGCGGTAGGGACCCTCGAGGTCGTTTGGGTCGACTGACTCAGGCGGGGTCGACTCTCTCTTTACGGAAGGGGCAGGGGACGGCGGTAACACTAACTCCTCCTCCTCTTCCTTTTTTACTTCTCTGTATTCCCCTACTAACCTCCTCTCTCTTTGGGCGGCAGCGGAGGCGGGGTCGAAGACTTGGGCGAATAGGCGGGGGTGCTCTTCTATAAAGAGCCGGGCGCTGGCGGCGAGGGCGGCGATGTCGAGCGCATACTCAGGACGCGGTACTGAGATCTGGGCGGGGTTCACTGGGGCAGAGGGCTGTCAGTAACGACGGCCGACGACTCTGCCAAGCTCACTGTTTCAGTGCTTCGGGGTTGCGACGGCGACGGCGAAGCGAGGTGAGATTCGAGTTATAATGAAACAACCCTTAGGCGGGGCTGCGTAGTGAGCTGTGTGACAGCGGGGGAGTGACAGGTGACTGGAGCTAAAGGGGCCCTGGCGTCGACTGAGGACTAAGGGGAAAACCCAGAATAACTCGAATGAGGTTCTGGAACTCAATTGCGACTCTATATATAGGATACAGGATGTTTGTATGTATTGTGCCCTTAATACTACGTTTGGATACTTTAGGGCGAGTGTGGGAACGAGGGGGTTACGCTACTGGCCAGGTATGAGTCATGGGGAGTCACTGCACAGATTTGCGCAGCCCGGGTGCCGATGTCACGAGATGGCGTCATGACGACGCGAGATGGTGCCATGGTGACGTACTATGACGTTATCGGGTTCGGCAAAGGGGCTAGGTCGCTTACTAAGGTAAACACAGCTTGGCGCTGCCATTGTGTGGCATGTGAATGCTGTTAGTGAGCGGGGCCTCTGGCGTGTGGCAACTCAGGAAGGGGCATGGAGAAATAGGGGAAAAGATAGGGGTGTGAACGAGCGAGGCGCGGGTCGTAACAGATGGATGAATAAGCAACAGAATGCAAAAGAATGCAAAAGAATGTGCAAGAAAAAAGAGATAATTGATCAGATATGATCAGAGCATATTCTGAGTCAGAACAAAAGAGTAAGCATAAGAAGACCAACAAAAGGGGATTCTTAGTAATACAAGATGAAAAAAAAAAAGAACTGTGGTAGACCAGACCTGGTAGGCAAGTTGTAACACCTGTAGTATACTTACAGTATAAGTCAGTGATTTGCTGATGCTAACCTGTAAAAACTACAACATACATGAGCCTCTCAACACTGTTGTGGAATGGGATGATGATTATGTACCTACAACACATGTGAGCCTACAAATAGTAAATATGAATGAGCACATATCTATGGTAAAAATAAATATGACCAGAATATACCTCTCAACACCATTGTGGAACAGAATGAGAGGTATATCCAAGATTAAGTATGATGTTTGAATACCAAAGAGTGGGGTTAATATGAAGTCACAGTATCTGTTCCAACAATGATTACCTTGTAATAGCTGCTTCAACCAAAAGAATTTTCGGGGTCCTCATGGGGGTGCCATGTGGTACAAGGACAAGAAGCTAACCTACATATTACTAGACTACAGGCACTATAGACATGTTCTTACGTGCTACATTTCAAGCATAAATTCTTACAAACATATGCTTGCGATTTCCACAAGCTAGTGGATGCAAGAATTGACGCCAGTGACAGCACAGAGTACCGCCAGCGCATAATTGCGAGAAAGAGCATGCCAGTGGTTGAAAGTTGATTGCCAGGATCATGCGCTGTGCGCAACTGCCCACCTACATTCCAATGGATTTCTCTAGCTGTATAACCCTCTCGTGCATCAAAGCCGCCTCCTCGAGGTCACTCAACTTGCCCGAATACTCAAAACGAGTGAGCAAGCAACCGGCAAGGTTGTTCAGATGGAGAGGTTTGAATGGGTGATCGTCTGGCGTAAGCTGAACAGCTTCCCTTGCCATTGAAAGCGCCCGCTCAAGGTCGTTTGGCTTGTTACAGTGTTCAACACGAAGAGCAGAGGTACCGTCAAGGTCCTTCAAACAATTCGGCTTGTCGGTTTGACACTCGAGAGTAAGTTGTATAGCTTCCCAATGTCTAGATATGGCCTGATTCAAGTCGTTCGGTTCGCCGAGGAGGGTAAAGCGAATTGAATAGCATATCGCAAGGTTCCTCAAACAAGTAGGTTTCGTCAAGAGGAATGGAAAGTGATCCAGAGGTGTGACGTCGACAGCAAGCCTAAGCATCGAGATTGCGTCCTCGAGATCGCTCAGCTTCATTCGGTGAGGTAAACGAGCGACAAGACATTTCCCGAGACTGGTAAAACGTTTGAGTTTGTCAGGATGATCATGAGGTGTGAGATCGACAGCATCCCTAAGTATTGAAACGGCCTCGTCCAGGTCATACAGCTCCCCATAGCGCTCGAAATGAGCAAAGAGGGAATTTCCGAGATTATTTAAATGGGTGGGCCTTTCAGGGTGACCATGAGGCGTGAGGTCAGCGGCATTCCTGAGTATCGAAATTGCCTCATGGAGGTCACGCGGCTCCCCAAGGCATTCGAAACGAGTGAGGAATGCGTTTCCGAGGTTGTTTAGACGGGCGGGCTTATTGGGGTGACCATCAGGGGTGAGGTCGACAGCATCGACGTGCATCGAAATCCCACCCTCTAGGTCATTCGACTTCCTGAGGTGCATGAAACGAGAGATAAAGCATTTTCCGAGGTTGTCTACACAGGTGGCCACCTCGGGGTGACCTTGAGGCGTGAGATCTACTGCATCCTGAAGTGTTGAAATGGCATCTTCAAGGTCACCTAGCTCCCCGACGCGCTCAAAGTGAGCTCTAAGCACGATACCGAGGCTATTCAGACAAGTGGGTTTTCCGGGGTGATCATCAGGGGTAAGGCTGACAGCATCCTTGCACCTCGAAATTGCATCCTGGAGGTCTTGCAGTTCTCCGATGCGCTCGAAACGCACCCTGAGGGTAACCCCAAGGTTGTTTAGATAATTGGGCTTGTTAGGGTGATCATCAGTCGTGAGATCGATGGCATCCTTGCACCTCGAAATTGCATCCTGGAGGTCCTGCAGTTCTCCGATGCGCTCGAAACGCACCTTGAGGGTAACCCCAAGGTTGTTTAGATAATTGGGCTTGTTAGGGTGGTCATCAGGCGTGAGGTCAACAGCACGCCTGCATCTTGAGATTGCTTCCTGGAGGTCTCCCAGCTCCCCGATGTGCTCGAAACGAGCTCTGAAGGCGATACCTAAGTCATTTAGATACTCGTGCTCGTGGAGATGACCGAGAGGTGTGAGGTCCACTGCATCCCTGAGCATTGAAATTGCGTCCTCAACGTCACTCCGCCTTCCGAGGTGTTCAAAACGAGCGAGGAAGGATTTGCCTAGCTTGTTCAGAGGGTTTGACCTGCGCGGGTACCTACGAGGTGCGAGTTCAACAGCATGCTTCTGCACCGAAATTGCTTCCTCAATATCGTTCAGCTTCCCAAGCCGACAGAAACGAGCTCTGAGGACCTCGCCAAGGTTTCCTGGCCATATAGATTCATCAATATCACCATGAGGTGCAAGGTCGACGGCATTCCTGAGTGCTGAAATTGCATCCTCAAGGTCACCTAACTTCCCAAGGCGCTCGAAACGAGCAAATAAGAAGTAGCCCAGATTATTCAAACTGGGGGAATTTCGAGGTCTGAGTCGAACAACCTCCCTCTGCATCGAGATCGCGTCCTCCAGGTCACTCAGCTTGCTAAGCTGACTGAAACGAGTTTTGAGGCAAAGGCCAAGTTCGTGTAGCAAGTAGGACCTGTTAGGATGACCATCAGGTGTGAGGTCAAGAGCACTCTTTTGTTTTGTGATTGCGTCCTCTAGGTCGCAAAGCTCTCCGAGTTGGATGAACCGAAGGTACAACCCTTTTCCAAGTTTCTTCAGTCTCGAAGGATACCGGTAGTCCTCGACTAAAGTAGACCCTACCAATTCCTGGAGAATGGTAATTCCCCGTTGCAACTCGGTTAGATCACCGAATTGCATGAAGTTGTCCATGAGCCGGGAACTCAAGACCTCCAATTCCTTGTCCGTTGAGGGTGAAGTGGAGGTCTGCTTCACTGACGATTGGCCCTCTTCTTCCGTATCTAGCTTCTTGTTAGCCATCCGTGTAAGCTCTGGACAGCTGAGTTTCATATCACCTGTGGTAACCGTCTCCTCGTTATCGTCCGCGTCCAAAGCTACGGAGGCTGAGGAAGAGGACGCAACCTCTGACTGGTGTCCGGACACACCGGCTTCTTCTTCACGCTGTTCATGCCCCGCACGTTCGGGGGAGTCAGGAGGGTCGTGGGCTTGTTTTTTGTCCTGCAGAAGGGGCCAGGTTGGTAAAGAAACAGTACCACAGCTGGAACTCACGGCTGTAGACGGCGACGATTTTGTTTCTCCGTTCTGTCGTTCATCCTCTGTGACAGACTTGTTCGTCATTGCTGCTTACAGCAGGAAAGTGGGTTTGATGTGAGATGGGGATACACCTGGAGCGTTGGGCAGTCCTTACTCAGTTCTATAGCTATGAGTCTAAGACGAGGCAGGAGGCAAGCAAGCTGACTTGTCTCTTTCCTTTCGCCGCCTCGTTGCTCAAGCGCTCACTTGTGTTAACTGCTTCGCACGCCTCCCTTATACAGTCACGACCCAGAACTTGCGCTCGTTACCCTGCCAAGTGACGAGGCGAACTGTGTGCTCCCCGCTCATGAGCAGTCATTCATTCACTATCGTTTTCATTCCAAAATGTGAGATGCTCGACCATCGATATATACTAGTACAGTACTATTACACATAGCAGGACGATTGCAAGAAAGAGTAAGAAAGCATATGATCGAGTGGATAGTTTTCCGTTGTTCTTACTGGTTGCATAGCGCCATTGTGCATAGGGTCTGTGCGGCATAACTCCATCCAAAGCGTGTATGGGTCGTGGGTCGTGGCTTCTATGAGTGAATGAGCATCCGATCCCGGTGCCGACGTGGCGCAGGTATATGGCCAGCACAAGGGGGCCCGCCCCTCTTGTACCTAAATGTTCCTATGAAAGCACTGAAAAAAGCAATAGCAAGAGTAAACAGCTCAAAGGGTAACGGTGATCGTGAAGGAAGCAGGGGAAAACGAAGGGGAAACAACAGCTTTACCACAGGAACCCAACCATCTCGACCAACTCTCCCGGTTCCCGCATCGCGTTCAGTGTTCTTCCCTCCCGTTTAGCGCGCCTTGCTGCCTTGAAGTCCGACCCTCCGATCCTCGAACCCGCCGCCATTTTTTGACGCGGTTGGACGAGGCCCACACAGTCATCTGGTGATGTTGACAATGAAGTAAGGTGAGTGGGGATGGGTGGGACAGGCGGGAGTGCACCCGTCTGATAGGCATGCTTTGGACGCGTCCGGGACGGGTGGGGAGAGTGTACGCGCACCCTTGCAGACA
>JBBPTI010000433.1:0-14299 GCA_038093995.1 Tylopilus aff. callainus | reverse complement strand
TACAGGATTGGTCTATAGTGCAAAAGATTTGGATGAAATCTGATTGAATGGCAGCAATTTCAAAACAACTACTCATTCAGACAATTGTTTGACTTTTAATTTCCATTATATAAAGTAGACCTTGAAATGCTGTAAAGTGCTTATATATCTTAGGTAAATGCTCTATTATGTTATTGTTATGTGACCCTCTATGAGAAAACATATATAAACCCATCTATCATATTATTTTCTTCCCATCCTTACTATGAAACCTATCTCTGCTGCTCAATGGAATAACATCATTTTCCTGGCTTCTCTTCAAATCTCCTACCACCAAATTGCTTTCCAAACTGGCCTAGGCAAGTCTACTGTGGCCACAATACTCCAGGAGATCAAATCTGAAGAGAAGAAGCTTTATGCTGGTCATCCTTCCAAGCTTACATCTATCAACAAGCATGCCATTGTTCACCAAATCATTACTGGCAAGGCCAAAAATGCAGTCCAGGCCACTTATTTCATCAGTTCCATCATTGACTCTCCTGTCTCCTCACAGACAGTGAGGGATACCCTGAAAGAGGCCTCATTGAAGGCTGTAGTAAAGAAGAAAAAACCCCTTCTTTCTGCCAGAAATAGAAAAAGAAGATTGGCATTTGCCCTCAAGTACCAATATTGGACTGTAGAGGACTGGAAGAGGGTTATTTGGTGAGATGAAACCAAGATCAATAGGATTGGATCAGATGGACAGGAGTATGTGTGAAAAAAGAAGGGGGAAGGCCTGATTCCTAGAGAGGCCAAAGGTATGGAGGAGATTCTCTGATGGTATGGGGCTGTATGGGATGGAATGGAGTAGGGGTTTTAAGTGAGGTTGAAGGGAGGATGGATGCTGAACAGTATGTGGCAATTTTGAAGAAAGAATTGCTGCAAAGCATGGAAGAATCTGGCATTCATGAAGATGACATTATCTTTCAACAGAATAATAATCCCAAACATACCTCAAAAAGAGCTCAGAAATGGTTCCAGGAGCAGAACATCAAGCTTCTAGATTAGCCTGCACAATCCCCAGACCTCAGTCCCATTGAACACAGTTGGAATCACCTTAAAAAGTGCCTTTTTGATTATCCCAATGCACCTACTGAAGTCCATCAGTTATAGGACAGGGTGGTAGAGGAATGGGGCAAAACATTTGTGGAACAGTGTCAAAAATGGATAGAAAGTATGCCTAGAAGGATCCAAGCAGTTATCAAGGCCAAGGAAGGTCATATCAAGTACTAGATACCATATTTTGTACAAAGTCAAACAATTGTCTGAATGAGTAGTTGTTTTGAAATTGCTGCCATTCAACCAGATTTCATTCAAATCTTTTGCACTATAGACCAATCCTGTAGCCAAGAGTAAGGTCTTCATTTCATACACCAATAGTGTAAGGTGAGGATTAGTGGTTGTTAGGGAATATTGCCATTAGTGAAAAACATGCAAACATTTGGATAATTGTTTGAGTCACTGTATGTCATCAGTCATAACCCTTAGTCCTGACACTGCCACTGGCTCTCTGCATATCCCAGTCCTGCTCCACAGTCCCACATCACACCATCTTGCACCATGATCATGCAATTGCTCACCATTGCACTGCCCTCATTTCTTGGCCTATAGCAATACCCATGCATAGATACCAGTATGACTCATATGGACTCATGACCAATAGTCATTCACCCACTGCAACCCTAGACCCTGGGTTATGCACTTGCCCCTTCTAGCCACATAGCCATGCATAGCATCACATAGCCCCACACTGCTAAATACTGCCCTGAGCATAGCCCCACTCACATGGACCAAGACCTTCTCTGATCCTTGCAGACCTGCAGACCATATGAGGCAACAGAGCCTGCCCTAAATAGACCATATATAGTAATAGTGTACAAATAGATACAAACCCTATAACAGTATATAAACCCCCATTGCTACCCTCCAAGCCCTCAGTCTATCATTGATGGGTAGTGGCACCTAGTCCACTAGCTCTACCTTCAATGCTGCTACACCACTAGGGTCTTGGAGGCTATCGACAGGCTATCATATTAATGCCCATTGCCTTTCCTGCTCTCTACTGTTTAACTAGTAAGATCCATGACAGCAAGGCTTCCCTTGACAACAATTAGCAACTCTCTCCTCCACCAACAGCATTCACCACTACTAGCCCTAAGCTTGACAGCTCAGGCTCAAGCTGTTTCAAAGAAAGGAATCAAGATCATGAAACCTTAGAGAATTCCAAGGTTTATCCTTCAAAATTTGAAGGTAAAGATCTCCATCCATCCTACCATCAATCTTGGCAGCATAGCCAATTCCCTGCCAAGTCATATAGCCTCATACCATCACAGAACCTCCTCCAGATTTCACTGTTCCTTCTACCAACCTATTACTGAGCCCCTCACCTGACTTTTTCCAAGCCCATTTGTGCCCATTTGATCCTAGGCAATTGATTTTGGTCTCATTAGACCATACTACCTTTTTTCAATCCTCCAAAGTCCAATTCTTGTGAGCATAGGCAAAATTTAAACAAGCCTTGCAATGCTTGGCTAAAAGTAGATGGTGTTTGAACTTGACTATAGCCTTCATGCCAGATTTCTTCAAGTGAAGGTGAATAGTATTGGAATGGAGAGGCTGATTAATGATTCCAGAAAGAGTTCTGGTCACCTGAACTGCATTTTCAGCCTTTTGAGATGAGATAAAGTAAACAGCATAACAAATATTAGAGGGGGAAAGTTTGGATGGACAACCTCCAATAGACTTTTGCAAGTCAGAATGCTCCTTGGAATGAAGTCTGGATATGGTAGCAGTGCTGACACCAGTGGTAGATGAAATAGAGTGAACTGAGTGACCAGCATCAAGCTAAGAAAGAATAGTATTCTTTTGAGCAAAAAAAAGGGATCTTATGATGATAATGGTGAAGAATAAAGAAGTGTGGGAACTATTTGAAACTCAGACACAATATTTGTATATGTATGTTTATTTGTAGTGGCAAACAACAGCAACTATCCTGTGATTTAAGCTAGATCTTATCTTTCATATAAAAAATCCAAAAACTGTTACAATGATATGACTGTTTTAAAATGGTGATATGTTCACACCCTGTGGTCCAAATCACATGACCCAGGGACCATTCCTGTAGCCAATCATCTGCTCTTCCCACACTCTTACTGAAACAACCTCGGGCACAAAGGCAAGGAGGTGTCAAGTGGAATGAAGTGAGACAAACGACCCGGGTGCAATGCACAAGGGGTTGAGTAGCGAAGTGAAGTGAAATGGGAAGGTGAGTCAATCTCCTAGTACACAGGTGAAATGACCTTGGGCACAAGGGCAAGGAGGCATCAAGTAGGACAAGCAAGACGATGTCCCGGGTGCAAGGCACAAGGGGACAAGTAGTGAAGTGAAGCAAAATGGAAAGGTGGATCAAACTCCTTATAAGCAGGTGCCTTGTGAGGGAAGACCCAAGAAGAATTGATTGGGGCTCCAATAATTTACAGGCGGTCTTATATACTACTACAGAACCGGTTTAAGCGGAGCCTAAACTAGCTAAGGGCAGGCATGGTTACTAAATATGGAAGTGTGAAGCGAAAACTGGCCTGGTCCATGCGAGGGAGGCAATGCTGTGGGCTAAACACTACTGGAGTGGGAAAGGGTGGTGAGCGATGGCGCCATTGTGAGATTAATGCCATTGGAGTGAGAATGGATGGCGTACTATGGTGTGCGACGTGCAAGTATCACTATAGGCGTGCGACCGGGTGGCGACAGATGGCACCAGATGGCACCATAGCAACTGCAGATTGCCTAAGTGCTGCGGGCGGCATCAATAGCCAGGTAAGCAGGTCTTTACTCTACTGTGGTCCGGTGCCCGGATGCTGCGGCTACTGTGCTTACTGGTGTGGGGACAGGACTTGGACAAGTCCGAGTCGCGGCGCTGTGGCGTGGGTCAAAGCGGCTAAAGAAGGCAATGAAGGAAAGAGTGTAACGTAGTGTAGCCGTGAGCATAATACGACCCCCTCCTTAAGGCCCAGATTCCAGATGGGCACGAGAGAAAATAGTGCGAAGGGTGGAGTGAGAGACAGGACGAGGGGCAGAAGGGTGGGCACGGTAGAAGGCAGCGAGGGCATCAGGGGAGTGAGCAAGGTTGGAGCGGGGCTCCCAAGTCTGTTCAGAAATATTATACCCCTTCCAATGGACCAAGTACTGAAGGCAGTGGCCAGCCAAGCAGGAGTCGACGATATATTCGACCTCGTATTCGGGTGTAGCGGGGTCAGCAGCCAGAGAAGAGGGATTGGGGTGAGGGGGGTGCTGACCGGGTAGCGGGGCTATGAATGGCTTGACCTGCGAGACATTGAGGACTGGATGAATACGATATGAGGGGGGAAGGTCAAGACAAACTGCGTTAGGACCGACAAGACCGATAATGGGGAACGGCCTGATCCAGCGATCAGTCAGCTTCGGAAATCCCAGAATAGAGAGGTGCTCAGTGGAGAGCCAAACCTTATCCCCAATAGAGTAGGAGGGGGCCAGAGAACGCTTACCAGCAGCTGCTCGCTTCATTGTATCTTGCAAGGCACGAAGGCATTCCCAGGCTTCTGCCAGATGGTCGGCATACTGGTTGGCAAGGTTGTTGGCAGTGGGCGACTGAGTGACGGTAGGCTCTATTCCGAGAACTGGGGTGTAAGTGTGGGTGAGCTGGAAAGGGGACTTGCTGGAGGTGGACGACACTCTGGAATTGATGGTGAACTGCACAAGTGGGAGCCAGTTGCTCCAGGAGTCCAGGTGGTCTGTGCAATAAGTCCGGAGGTACTGTCCTACCTCTTGGTTCATCTGTTCGGTTTGGCCATCGGTCTGCAGGTGGTAGGCGGTGGACAGTCGTTGGTCTATCTGAAGTTGGCAGCAGAGATCTGTCATGAGGCGAGATGCGAATTGGGGGCCCCGATCCGAGACAATGGATTTCGGGAGACCGTGGTGCTTCCAGATGTGGTGCAGGTAGATGTCAGTGAGGTCGAGGGAGGTGCAGGTGGAGTCGCAGGGTACGAGCTCGACCACTTTGAAGAAGCAGTCGACGATGGTGAGGATGGTGGTGTACGAGTTGGAGAGAGGGAGGCCGGTGATGAAGTCCACCGAGATGTCTTGCCAAGGCCCCGACGGGATGGGTAGTGGTTGGAGGGGCCCTGTAGGTGGCTTATTAGAGGGTTTGACTTGGGCGCACCTTGGGCATCTCTTCACGTAGTCGGCGGCGTCAATGGCTAGGGATGCCCAATCGTAATGCCAGCGGAGTAACTCCACAGTCTGTACAACCCCAGGATGGCTGGCCACCGGCACATCATGGTGAAGGCAGAGTACTTCGGGTCTGCAGGCCGGGGGCATGTACACTTTGCCGTTCTTCATCCTACACTCATCTTCAATGTGGTAACCCTGTCCTTCAAGCCTCTTCTGTACTGGGGCCGGAAGCTTGATCGTCTCATGTGAGATCTTATCTGTCAGTCAATCCCCTGAATGGTGCAACACCATTGCCTCCTCAGTAGTCCGTTCTTCGGCTTCTTCCTGTTGCGCTTGGTTGTGTGTGCGAACCTGTATCTGCTCAGGGGGAATCACTACCACGTCATGGTTGTCTTCGGCATCTCCGACCACTAAATCCTCTCGGCGTGAAAGTGCATCGGCTTTTCCCATGGTGGTACCAGACTTGTGGCACCACTTGAAGTTGAAATGGGAGAGATACTGGGCCCAATGGGCCTGGTGGTGATTGAGGTTCTGCCGGGTCATGAACCACTTGAGGTTCTCGTGGTCGTTCCATACTTCAAACTGCTGCTCGGCCCCTTTCAGGTGGTGGCACCAATCCTCTAGCCTCCTAATCACACTCAACATCTCCTTATCAGCTATGGGGTAGTTACGCTCTTCCGGGGTCATCGTGTGCGAGGCATAGGCTACAGGGTGCCATCGGTCTTCTTCTTCCACCAATAGAACCCCTCTGGTTGCGTATGAGGAGGCATCGCACTTGAGTCGGTACTTCTTGTTATGATCTGGGTAGGCCAGAACAGGGGCAGTGGTGAACGTCTCTTTAAGGTGGTCGAAGGCAGCTTGGCGCTGGTCGGTCCAACAGAAGGGTTTGTCTTTCTTGGTTAGGTCATGGAGCGGCTGCGCGATATGGGCGAAGTCTTGGATGAAGCGGCAGTAGAAATTGGCCATGCCTAGAAAGGCCCGAACTCCTCGGACATTGACAGGGACTGGCCATTCTTTTATGGCAGTCACCTTGCTTGGGTCCATGCTTACCCCGTTTACCCCGACAATCATCCCAAGGAACTCCAACTCCTTTACTCCGAAGGTGCACTTTTCTGGCTTGACAAAGAGGTCGTTTTCTTCTAATCTCCTGAGGACCTCCAGGACTATCTTTTCGTGGGCTTTGCAGTCGTCTGAGGGGGTGAATATGAGGAGGTTGTCGATGTACACCATGATGTTTTCAGCCATATCAGCGAAGATGTCATTCATCATGGTTTGAAAGGTGGCAGGTGAATTGCATAAGCCAAAGAACATCACCAGCAGCTCAAAGGCGCCGCGGTGACAGGTGAATGTGGCCTTCCATTCATCTCCTTCTTTGATTCAGACATTGTTGTACCCCCAGCGGAGGTCTATTTTGGTGAAGAGATGGGCGGTGCGGAGTTTGTCGATGAGCTGGGCGATGAGCGGGAGAGGATAGTTGTTGTGGACCGTATGCTCATTGAGGTACCTGTAGTCCTGGACCATTCACTTGCGGCCATCCTTTTTCAGCACGAAGAAGACCAGGGAGGTCTGTTCGGACTTAGAGGGCCGAATATACCCCTTTGCGAGCTGTTCATCCACGAAGTCGTCTACTTCTTTCTGTTCTTGGGGGCTAAGGGGGATGTTTCGGCCTTTCTTTGGAACAAAGGTATCCTTTAGCTCAATGGCGTGGTCCCATGGTTTTCGGACTGGCATCCGCTTGGACTCTTTCTGCTCAAAGGTCTTGAGGTAGCGGTGGTACACCAGGGGTACTAACTCCTGAGGAGCTTTTCCTTTTTGCTGTTTTCCGGTGCACCATTGCTCCTCAGCGACCCGGATCTCCTGTTCTTCTGCTCGGCAGATGACCTGCGAGACTCCAGAGTAGTTGCATAGCTCCGGGCAATCTGGCATATAGACCATACCGGTCTTCTAGTTGATCTGTGGGTTGTGTTCTTTTAGCCATGTGTACCCCAGAATCAGATCCTTGCTTCCTAAGTCAGTTACCTCTACCTGGGTCTTTTCCACATGACCCTGGTATTCCAATAAGACCGTGGCTGCATGGGTAACAGGCCCCGCTTTGTTCAGGGTCCCATCGGCGTTGTAAACATATATGGGCTGTGGGAGCTCTTCAGTAGGAATACGGTTTTGGCAGACATACTCTCGGTGTATGAATGAGGATTGGGCCCCACTATTGAGTAGGGCGGAGGCTGGTATGAAGTCACCGGTGCGAGTCTTGATCTAGACCTGCATTAGTATCTCCTTCCTCTTTTGCTGCCCTAGTATGCGAATCTGTGGTGAGTTAGTTAGGATTTCTCTGCGCACGTGCAGGGGAGTATACTTGTTAGAGGAATTAAGCACGGCATTTGGTTTATGGTTGCCACCAAGCCGCTGGGAAGTGGGCTCCTCTAGACCGGGCAATCTAAGGGGAATACACCATTCTCAGTCTTTAGAAATGATAACATGGGTAATAGGGGCGCGCTTTGTTGGAATCTTACCGGCCTTTGGAACACCCAACGCGTTCCTTAGGCCCTGCCTTTTCCCTTCATCTGGAATCCTTCGATTGGAAAATCCAAACCCATCTCTGGGTGGTTCCTCTTGCGTATTTCTTCTGCCAACTCGGCAATCCTAACCGGTGCTTCAGAGCTGGTGGGTTCTTCTTCTTCTGCTGGCGGGATTCTCCGCAGCGTTTTCCTTTTGGTGCAATAAGCGCTGTGCCCACCATGAACAAACTTACAGGCTGGGCATTGATTTATCTTTGGCTTCCGGCATTCTCAAATTCTGTGGCCGGTTTGCTTGCAATTGAAGCACTTGGCACGGGCGTCGCTGCTTGGGAGGGTGTATACATCTTCTTCAGTGTTCTCCTGCGCTAACCCTCAACTGCTAATCCTCACAGGGGCCTTCCTTTCATACCCCTTTATGAAGCTGAGCGCTTCCATCGCGCATCCAGTCTTCCTGATGTTGTCCAAATAGAGCGCTGGCTTGTCCTGGCGCTTGCCTTCTTTGAAGATCTGCAATATAATGTGGCGGGCCGTATTTTGTTCCAAAAGGCACACTGCGTGCATGTCGTCAATTTGCGCTTGCTGGTATAGGGCTTCCCAGCAGACTAAGAAGTCATCGGTCCGCATGTTCTGCTGTTTAAACTCCTCCAGCTGGTGGCAGGCCCAATCCTTCTGATTCGCAGCGCAGAAGAGGCCTTCGATCTCGGCCTCGCAATCGGTCCATCAGTATGCGTTGCCCCAGGATAGGCGTGTTTGCGCGAAGGGGCCGGCTTTAGGTCCACGAAGCTGGGAGAGTACCACCACTACCGCTTCATAGCTACCAGCAGGGGCAACGTGCGCATTGACCCGGAGCCATGCTTTCATCTTGGCCCACCATTCTTCAAACTTGGCGATTGTGCCATCATACTCACCTGGGTTGGCAAAGAGTTCAACTTTCTTTGAAGTACCTGGAGGGCCCGCTGCGGCGATTTGACCCTGAAGTGTCGTGACTGTTGCTTGTCCAGTCGTCACCAGCTGCTTGAGACGGATAATCTTGTTGTTGGATGTGTGCAGCGATTGAGTGAGTTGGATATTCTGAGTGGTGACGGTGGTGAACTCAGCCGCAATGGCAGTGAGTTTGTCTGGTAGAGGAATAGTGGGATCTGCGATGGTATTGAGGAGTACCTGTGACATATTGGAAGCGTACTTCTTTCTTGATTACTGGCGCCTTGTGTTTCCTATACCAGCTGTGGCTGGGCCTTTCAAAAGGCAGTGGCGCTAGAGGTCTCATGCGGACTACGGTCTTCTGATCTCGATAGTCTCCTGGACATGGCCTATTAAGGATCCTGATTACTCTTCCTTCAGGATGCGTTCGGTGTTCTCTTGGCTTGCTGAGTAATCCCCCTATAGCTAAAGCCGGGAATGGTTCTTCGATTTAATCTGTAACAAAAACTTCTACCAGTCGTCCTGGGGTGCTGGCTCGGCCCAGTTGGTAGGTATGGTCTTGTAGCGGAGGTTGCGACCTCGTACGCCAGTGGGTGTGGAGATAATAAGGGAGTATTTGCCTATGGGTAACTGCAAGGAGATCAAAAGGATATTGCGATCAAACTGAACGCGGGTGAGAATTCAATAAATGCAAAACACAAGTAGCAAGAAAGAAATAAAACAAGAGGCTAAAAGGGAATACCAGAAGAAAAGTGGGAACATCCTTGGAAATGAAGGCTAACACTAAAAAGGGGGGAAGGCACAAAGATGTAAGTACAAAAAGGAAAACTAAAGGAACTTGCTGGGCCGCTTCAGAAGGTTTCTTGGGCAGAGGTGGCCTGGCTTGTTGAGACTGTGCACCAGTACGGTACCGGATGTCCCGGACTGTTTCAGGTGCAAGTGGAATGGTGGAAAACAGAAGGGGTGGCGAAGGCGATCCAGCCTACAGCAGGCGCGGTAGTCTGGTAATGGGGGAAGGGGAGCAGCAAGCTGGGCTTCGATGTGGGCTGCGTACTCCTCGTAGCGGCGGGTTTGTTCTTCGGCTTCGGTGATGAGCCGGCAAAGAGTGGACGGCAAAGGAATAGGTGGTGTGGGCTGAACGAAGTCGTTCGGGTCGATGTCACCACTTGGGGATGGGGGATAAACAAGTGTGGGCGTATCTGAAGCCCTGGACCTCACAGTGAAGTCTGCTATGGCCTGGTCGATCTCTTCCCACAGCTCTCTCTTGTTACACTCACGGCTATGCTATGTTTCACTCTTTCCTTCATTGCCTTCTTTAGCCACTTTGACCCACGCCACAGCGCCGCGACTCGGTCTTGCCCGAGTCTTGCTCCCACACCGGTAAGCACAGTAGCTGCAGCATCCAGGCACCAGACTACAGTAGAGTAAAGACCCGCTTACCCGGCTATTGATGCCGCACCGCAGCACTTAGGCAATCCACAGTCGCTATGGCGCCACCTGTCGCCACCTGGTCACATGCCTATAGCGATATCCGTGCATTGCACACCATAGTATGCCATCCGTCCTCACCCCAATGGCATTAACCTCGCTATGGCACCATCACTCACCACCTATTCCCACTCCAGTAGCATTTAGCCCGCAGCATTGCCTCCCTCGCACGGACCAGGCCAGTTTTCACTTCGCACTTCCATATTTAGTAACCATGCCTGCCCTTAGCTAGTTTAGGCTCCGCTTGAATCTGGTTTGTAGTAGTATATAAGACCGCCTGTAAATTATTGGAGCCCCAATCAATTCTTCTTGGGTCTTTCCTCACAAGGCACCTGCTTATAAGGAGTTTGATCCACTTTTCCATTTCGCTTCACTTCGCTACTCGTCCCCTTGTGCCTAGCACCCAGGACATCGTCTTGCTCATTCCACTCGATGCCTCCTTGCCTTTGTGCCTGAGGTCATTTCATCTCTGCTCTCTCTCAGCAGCAGCGACAGTGTCAGCTTCCAAGCGGGAAGTGACAGTGGTGAGAAGGTCGAGGTTGATGGGGCGGACTGGGCGAGGAGTGACTACTAGACAGTGTCTGCCTGTTGTGTTGCCAACAACAACAGTGGGGGCCGACTTGGCACGTGTACCATTCACTAGTGTCCTTTCACGTCAATAAGGGGGACACGGGTTCTGCTCTGCTTACTGATAGCAATGAAGTTGGTGATGGATGGGGTGTTTGGGGCAGCCGAAGAGCAACAGCGGCAAACGGGAGAATCAATTCTTAATGAAACGACCTCGGGCACAAGGGCAAGGAGGCGTCAAGTAGGACGAGCAAGACGATGTCCTGGGTGCAAGGCACAAGGGGACAAGTAGTGAAGTGAAGCAAAACAGAAAGGTGGATCAAACTCCTTATAAGTGGGTGCCTTGTGAGGGAAGACCCAAGAAGAATTGATTGGGGCTCCAATAATTTACAGGCGGTCTTATATACTACTACAGAACCGGTTTAAGCGGAGCCTAAACTAGCTAAGGGCAGGCATGGTTACTAAATATGGAAGTGCGAAGCGAAAACTGGCCTGGTCTGTGCGAGGAAGGCAATGCTGCGGGCTAAATGCTACTGGAGTGGGAAAGGGTGGCGAGCGATGGTGCCATCATGAGGTTAATGCCATTGGAGTGAGAACGGATGGCATACTATGGCGTGCGACGCACAAGTATCACTATAGGCGTGCAACTGGGTGGCAACAGATGGTGCCAGATGGCGCCATAGCAACTGCAGATTGCCTAAGTGCTGCGGGCGGCATCAGTAGCCAGGTAAGCGGGTCTTTACTCTGCCATGGTCCGGTGCCTGGATGCTGCGGCTACTATGCTTACCGGTGTGGGGACAGGACTCAGGCAAGTCTGAGTCACAGTGCTGTGGCATGGGTCAAAGCGGCTAAAGAAGGCAATGAAGGAAAGAGTGTAACGTAGCATAGCTGTGAGCGTAACAGCAGGTGCCTTGTGAGGGAAGACCCAAGAAGAATTGATTGGGGCTCCAATAATTTACAGGCAGTCTTATATACTACTACAAATGGGATTCGGGCAGAGCCTAAAGTAAGTGAGGGCAGGCCGAGATACTAAGTATGGAAGTGCAAGACGAAAACTGGCCTGGTCCGTGCAAGGGAGGCGATGCTGTGGGCTAAACGCTACTGGAGTGGGAAAGGGTGGCGAGCAATGGCACCATTGCAAGGTTAATGCCATTTGAGTGAGAACGAATGGCATACTATGGTGTGTGATGTGTGAGTATCACTATAGGCATGCAACTGGGTGGCAGCATATGGCACCATTGCAACTGTGGATTGCCTAAGTGCTGCGGTGCGGCATCCGTAGCCAAGTAATCGGGTCTTTACTCTACCGTGGTCTGGTGCCTGGAATGCTGCAGCTACTGTGCTTACCAGTGTGGGAACAGGACTCGGGCAATACCGAGTCGCAGCACTGTGGTATGGGTCAAGGTGGCTAAAGAAGGCAATGTAGGAAAGAATGGAACATAGCATAGCCGTGAGCGTTACACGTCCCCCTCCTTAAGGCCCAGATTCCAGATGGGCAAAAGGGAAGATAGAGTGAATGGTGGAGTGAGAGACAGGATGAGGGGCAGAAGGGTGGGCACGGTGGAAGGCGGCGAGTGCATTGGGGGAGTTAGCAAGGTTGGAACGGGGCTCCCAAGTGCATTCAGAGATATCATACCCCTTCCAATGGACCAAGTATTGAAGGCCACGGCCAGCCAAGTGGGAGTCAACGATGTATTCAACCTTGTACTCAAGTGTAGCGGGGTCAGCAGCCAGGGAAGAGGGATTGGGGGTAGGAGGGTGCTGACCGGGAAGCGGGGCCATGAACAGCTTAACCCACGAGACATTGAGGATGGGGTGAATACGGTACAAGGTGGGGAGGTCGAGGCAGATGGCATTGGGGCCAACGAGACCGATGATGGGAAATGGCCCAATCCAGCGATCAGTGAGTTTGGGGGATCCCAGAATAGAAAGGTGTTCGGTGGATAGCCAAACCTTATCTCCAATAGAGTAGGAGGGGGCCAGAGAACGCTTACTGGCGGCTGCTCACTTCATTGTATCCTGTGAGGCATGGAGTCATTCCCGGGCTTCCACCAAGTGATCGGTGTACTGGTTGGCAAGGTTGTCAGCTATGGGGGATTGGGTGATCGTAGGTTCTATTCTGAGAACCAGAGCATAAGTGTGCGTGAGCTGGAAGGGGAATTTACCGGAGGCGGACAAGACCCTGGAGTTAATAGTGAACTGCACGAGTGGGAGCCAATCACTCCAAGAGTCTGGGTGGTCGGCACAGTAAGTCCGGAGGTATTGCCCTACCTCTCAGTTCATTCATTCCATTTGTCCATCAGTCTGTGGGTGGTAGGCGGTGGACAGTTGTTGGTCTATCTGGAGTTGGCGGCAGAGATCCATCATGAGGCGTGATGCGAATTGGGGGCCCTGATCCAAGACGATGGACTTCGGAAGACCGTGATGCTTCCAGATGTGGTGCAGGTAGATATCAGCGAGATCAAGGGAGGTGCAGGTGGAGTCACAGGGAACAAGTTCAACTGCTTTAGAGAAGCAATCCACAACAGTGAGTATAGCTGTGTACAAGTTGGAGAGAGGGAGTCTGGTGATGAAGTCAACCGAGATATCCTGCCAGGGCCCTAAGGGGATGGGTAATGGCTGGAGGGGCCCAGCAGGTGGTTTATTAGAGGGTTTGACTTGTGTGCACCTCAGACATCTCTTCATGTAGTCGGCAGTGTCAATTGCTAGAGATGCCCAGTTGTAATGCTGGCAGAGTAAATCCACAGTCCATGCAACTCCGGGATGGCCAGCCACCGGTGCATCATGATGAAGGCGGAGTACTTTGGGTCTGCAAGCAGGGGGAACGTACACTTTGCCATTCTTCATCCTGCATCCATCTTGGATATGGTACTCTTGGCCCTCTAGCCCTTTCTGTACTGGGGCTGGAAGCTTGATGGTCTTGTGTGAGATCTGATCCATCAGATGATCTCCGGAGTGATGCAAGACTGTTGCTTCCTCGGTCATACCTTCATCCTTGGCCTTGGTTCTTCAGCCCTTGGTCCTTCATACCTGTATCTGTTCGGGGGGAATTACCACCACATTGTGGTTGTCTTCTGCATCTCCTACAGCCAAGTCTTCTCTCCATGACAGTGCGTTGGCTTTTCCCATGGTTGTGCTGGACTTGTGGCACCACTTGAAATTAAAGCGGGAGAGGTACTGAGCCCAGCAGGCTTGCCTTCGATTGAGATTTTGCTGGGTCATGAACCACTTGAGATTCTCGTGGTCATTCCATACCTCAAACTGCTGTTCAGACCCTTCCAAGTAGTGCCGCCAATCTTCTAAGCCCCTGATCACGCTTAACATCTCTTTATCGGCTATGGGGTAGTTTCATTCTTCTAGCGTCATTGCATGAGAGGCGTAGGCCATGGGGTGCCATCGGTCTTCTTCTTCCACTAGGAGAACTCCTCCAGTTGTGTATGAGGAGGTGTCGCACTCAAGATGGTACCTTTTGTTATGATCTGGGTAGGCTAGGACAGGAGTGGTGGTGAAAGTCTCCTTGAGGCAGTTGAAGGCCGCCTGTCACTGATCAGTCCAGCAGAAGGGTTCGTCTTTCTTTGTTAGGT
>JBBPTI010000432.1:0-14306 GCA_038093995.1 Tylopilus aff. callainus | reverse complement strand
TAGCCAAGAGTAAGATCTTCATTTCATACACCAATAGTATGAGGTGAGGATTAGTGGTTGTTAGGGAATATTGCCATTAGTGAAAAACATGCAAACATTCAGACAATTGTTTGAGCCACTGTAGTACCGAACATGTGTTCCTACTTGTCTCATTGCCCATGTGATGCTTGATGGCCAATCCATGACCGGTTTTTACGAAACCAACTATGACCAACTATGTAACCATAGTGTAACCGACTATAACTGGTTACAAGCAGTTCGGTCTGGTCATACACTTGTCCACCAGTCCCTGTAACTGGTCATGGTCATGGTCATGCTGAAAAAGGCAACATGACCAGACCGAACTGGACCTTGAAACACTACCTGTCAGTGGTGCTGGGCAAAGAAGGTCAGTTGCTCAGTTGTGGGGGGTCAGAGTGCACTGAGAAAGTGGGGCAGCATAATGGTAGTGGTGCTGCCTGCCCATTGTAAGTCACCTGTTTTCTTGTCAGTGCACTCTAACAGTTCATTCTAGCCAAATGCCCAGTGAGGGCAATGCAAATAATGGAAAGGGGTAGGGACACTGCTGCCCTACTGGCCACCTTGTCAGACAATGAGGAGGTGGACAGCAATGAAGAGGACAAGGTGGAGATCATCAAGGCATCAACAAGCAAGGCAAAGAAGAAGGGCGAGCACAGAGAAGAGTAAGGGAGTGACCCCAATGAAGAAGGCCGAAAGTCAATATGTGCCAAACTGACTGCATGGTTCCTTCACCCAGTGAGTCGATCTGGTCTGAGCCCAGCTTGTGCAAGTCCGTGGCACTATTAAGGTGCTTGAAGTTGAGCACAAGGGCCTCCTTCACAAACTCTCAGAGATTGTGGAGGAGCTGGACAAGGAGAGTCTATAAGGTACCTGTCTGCACCTTTCCTCTGTACATAGCTTTATAATGTAAAAGTCTGTTCTTGGTTTTAAATGGGGTAAAAGTAAGGTAAAGAGCAATGAGGGAAAGAGGCAATTAGGTGAACAAAATGGCAAGAGAAGAGTAGTACAGACTACCACCCAATTTGGCTTCATCAGTCTACTATCAACATCTTTCACTGCCAAGGTTACCTCAGTCTTCTTTGGTCTAAAGTTGGTCTATGATATATAAAGTGCAGTGTCTCAGCATGCATTAGAAGAATAAGTAGGCATTATTTATAGAGATTTGAGAGACACAAGAGAGAGGGAAAGAGACGGAATTACTGTCCTTGTTAATTTGTTTGGTGTTGAATGTGTGATATAGTATGGTATGTAAGAAGACTATTTTTGGGTTTTTAGTATATGTGAGTGGGGTTGAATAAAGACACTGGTCTAATCCTGGGGTAAGATAGAGAGGGGAAACTAGTCCAACAGTGTGTCAGGACCCTTTTAACTGGACAAGTCCAGGTCTTTGTTGTCAAGCTCTTCAATGTCTTCTCCTGCTATCTTGTCCAGATCTTTGTTGTCTAGATCTGTGAGTTTGGTGACCAGGACATTAGTTTGGAACTGAGGATAATAGAGGATTAAATGGAATGCTGCATAGTGCAGCTTGGAAACTGCACCATCCAACTCTGCCAGGATATACAATCCTCCAGTAGTCCAATGTAAGACCACCATTGGACCAAGGTACCTTGGCTTCATCTTTTAGTTTAGTTCCTTTTCAATGTGTGTGTTTCAGACTAAAACAAGACTTCCATGATGGAAATCAAAGTCCTTTATCCTATTCTTGAAAGTGGCCTCAAAGTGCTTGACAGAGTCAAAGCACACCTTGAGGACTCACTTGTGAATTGATTCCAAGTCCTCCTGATGCTTTTGGAGCTGTCAGGCTCTCCAGGTGATCAGGCCAGACAAGGATAGTGGGTTGGTATCTGGTGGGGGAATGAGGAAAGTAGCCTCAGAGATATCAAAAGGAAATAGTGGCTCTACACCATGAACCATGAAGTAAGGGGACAAACTGGTTGAGTGGAGTATGGTGATGTGCTCAGTCCAAAAGACCAAGTGAGCAACAGAATACCAGCAGGACTCCCCCCTGGGAACTTTTGATAATGGCCTCCTGGACATCGTAGTGATGCTGCTCAACCAAGTCATTAGCCTGGGAGTTGTAGGGGGAGATTCGAATGTGTTGGACTTGGTAGTGGTTGGCAAGGACATCTAGAGCTTGGACAAAAGTGGGCCTGTTGTCAGTGATGATTTTGGAAAGAGGACCCCACCAGCATAAGAGTTCCTCAAAGATGAATGTGGCTATGGATGTGGTATTTTCAGAATGCAACATGTGCCATTCTGGATAGGAGGTCAGCATGCATCAGGCTTGGACAATATACTGATAACCACCAAAGTAGGGCATCAGCATCATGTTGATATGGACTTTTCAGAACAGTCCACCAATCATGGGTATAGTCAGGGGGATATGGAAGTGTTGGGTATGGTGGATCTGGCATTTGTGACAAGTATGAATGAACCATTTCACATCATTGACCAACATAGGCCACCAGAACCATAGTAGGAGGTGTGTCCAGACCATAAAGACACCTTTGTGTCCTAAGCTGTCATGTGCTTCCTTGATTAGCTGGTAGCATTGGTCCTCTAGAGCTACTAGCTGGTGTTGACTGTGCAGCTTGCATTGCCATAGAGAGCTATGGAGGAGGAAGAACTTCATCACCAAATTGATGAAGCTCCAAAATTCTGCATTGGAAAGGTTAGTAGAATGCTTTCTAGAATCAAGAAAGCTGCAAATTGAGTGGATCTGAGCCTCCTTGATCAGTGCCTTTGGGGACCAAGGAATAGTAGGAGAGTCTGGAGAAGCACCCTGCTCAGAGACAGAAGAAGAGAAAATGGATGCATATGTAGGAGGGTATAAGGGTGCAGAAGGGGAGTTTGAAGGTGGGAGTGGGGCTGTGCATATAGTGAGGTATAGTCCAAGAAAGAAGATATGTCTGTGGCAAACAAAAGTGTCCTATCATTCAATAAGATAATGAAGAAAGAATAAGAGTTGTCAAGCCATTCCTCAACATTATCTACTTCAGGTGGATCATCATTGGCATGAGGACATTGCGACAGACTGTCAGGTCTGGTGTGCCTTTTGGCAGGTACATGACAAAGCTGAAAATAGAAAAGGAGAATACTGGCAATCCATCAGTTGATGGTTGCATTTGGTTGTAAGTCTGGGTTGTTGATCATACCCTGGATGTACTTTGTGTCGACCTCAATGACAAGGTTAGTTACTCCAAATATAAAAACATGAACTGAGCACAAAGCTCAGAACAGTCTGTATATCTCAAGCTTCACCTGAGAGTAGTGGCTCTCAGTGAATGTAAGGCTGATAGAACAGAAGCAGTTTGGATAGTGTTTGCCATCCTCACCCTCCTGTGAAAGGATGAATTCAACTGCAATTAACAAAGTGTCCACAGCAAGGACAACCTTGTGGCCAGACTCGTAGTCCAGCCTTTGTAGCATGGGTGACTTGACAATTTTGTCCTTTAGATGAGTCATAGCTTTGTGCTGGAAGTCACCCCATTCAAAGGGCACACCCTTGTGGGTTAGGTTAACAAGTGGACAAGCTATGGCAGCAAAATTGCAAATAAAGATTTGGACTACTTTGCAGGTCCTGAGGAACCCACAGACTTGTGTCAAGGTCTTGCATTCAGGCCAATTGCAGATCTTTTGCACCTTTATTTCATGGGGAACACAGCCTTTGAAGGTGCACTTGTGTCCAACTATAGTGGCATCAGGGGTGGCAAGGACAAACTTCTTAGTGGATACCATTGCACTGATGTTCTGCAGGTGTTGCAGGATTCTGTGAACAATGGTTAGGTGGTTCCAGATAAAAGTCCAAATGCCTGGATTTGCTGAGATGGTTTTGTATGTACCATCTGGTTATTGGTGTCAGGTGGTCTCAGTCTTGATGGGAAGGTTGTCAATAAACAGCATAGTATGGTGTGGAATCTTGTCTTTCAGGATGAATGCCATATCTGCCTGGTAAATCTGGACAGCATTAGTATGGCCCATTGGGAGAGTGGTGAGACAATGAGGTCCAAGTGGACTGTTGAACATAGTCATGTTCCTGGATTCAACATGCAGCAGATGCTGGTCATAGCCCACAAACAGATCCATCATTCCATAAATAGCATATCTGCTAAACGATTCAGCAAGGTGCTCAACAAATGGGGGGACTGAGGAGTCACAGATGGTAACTGCATTGAGGGGTTGGAGGTTGTGAACAAGGCAGAGGGTTTTGCTGTCCTGCTTAAGTATGCAGAACCAGTGGGAGTGATAGGTGGTGGCAGAGGGTTTGTAGACACTAGAGGTGATCCAGTCTTTGATGATTTGTATTACCTGGTCCCAGAACAATGGTGGGATGGGGATGTTGCAGAGCACCCAGGGCATGTGGGGTATAGTCAGGATTTTCACTGGGAGGAAGTAGCAGTTGTTGAGGCAACCTTGCTCAGTTGGTATCCAAGTGAATGCCATCTCATGGTTGAGAATGAGCCAGTGGACAAGTTTGACCTCTTTGGGCCATAGCCAGTTTGCCAGGTCAAGGTCAAGTGCATCCAAGTGTTCCTGTATGAAGCAAACTCCAGGTATAAAGTCAGGGGGGTGAGTTGGCAATGATATAAGCCTGGCAAGCAGGTCATCTAGTAGCTGGTGCAGTACTCAGTACTCCTCCTCAAGAGGAGCCAGGACTGGCTGGACTTTTCTGGTGACTGGCTTATAAGCCAGGGAGTGAGAAGCAGTATCAAAGGTGTACATAGAAGAAAGGGCTTTAAGATGTGGAGTAGATAAAATAGTCTGGGTAGATGAAAAAAAATGGTAAGCAGGTGAGAAAGTGTAGTCTGAGACCTTGGTTGTGATCGACTGGGTTGGCTTAACAAGCAGGGGAGATGTGCATGCTACTGATGAACAGTAGTCTGAGGCCTCAGTCTTGAGAGACTGAGTTGGCTGAGACAAGAATGAGAAAACAGATGATGAAGTAGAGGAAGCAAGCATACATGGATCTCCCCAACCTTTCAGTGGTTCATTGAATCCTAAAAACCCACTTCCATGATGGATTGATGGTTCATGCAGAATAGTCTGCATTTGCATCACAAACATCCATCAGTCCACACATGGGTAGGGATTTTGTATACCTTACTGGTGTTGGGGTCTTGAAGAGTGATTAATTGTGTGCCATCAGGGAAGTCATCAGTCATGGCACTGAGGAGGCAGTGGAAGGAATGCCCAAGGAGGAGGTCAAAGTTGGTGTGTGGCACTACCTGTATTTGGAGGAGGACCTCCCCTGCACTGAAATCCATGGCTAAATTTTCCACCACTCCTATGGTGGCTTCAGTGCTAGTGTTAGCATTGGACATGGTCATTACATGGTCTGACCAAACTGGGAGCCTGAGACCTTCCCATATCCATTTAGGCATGGCAATGATCTCTGAGCTGGAGTCCAGGATGGCAGTGAGTGTCCAACTGGTGCTAGATATCTTTGTATTGATTGCATGCAGGGGAACAGTGTGATGAGCAATGATGAGACTGTCATTATTTCAGTGGATGCAGTCTCCATACTCTCAGTCAACTGCACCAGGATTGTGGCCAGCTAACTCATTGACCTGTACAACATTAGTGGTGACAGCTATTCATTTGGTAGTGGCAAGCTTGTGGAGTTGTTTGCAGAACTCCAGGGCTACCAACATAAGGTTCCTGACTGGGACAGGGACTGTAGAGTCTAGTACCTGGTCTAGGATGTGGCGGGGGGTGGTTTCATCCTTGATGGGACATGAGTATCTATATTGTCCTGCTGGGGCAGGGACAAGAGTGTTAGTGGGGTTAGCACAAGAAGGAACATTACTATTTAAGGGGGCTGGTGTTAGAATGATATGTGAGGGTGTTGGTGTGGATGGTGTGATTTTGGATGAGGATGGAGTAGGGGTAGTGCAAGGTGCCTCAATCCTAGGTGACACAACCACCTAAGAGTTGGGCAGCAGCACATGTACACTATTAAAGTGTGTTTGTTTACCTTTTCCTTTGTCAGCTTTGAAGTTGGCCAAGGCTTGCACCATGTAGGGCTTGAAGTCGGAATGCTCAAGGGCAGGGTTAGAGTTGTAGTCAGTCTCTTGAACTGGGGTCATGAAGACCAATGAAGCTGATATGGCAGCCAGTTGGTCCAAGCATTCCTTGAGACAACAGGTCCCAGAAACATGAGGGATATGCCTACTGTCTGGCAGGTAGAGGCAATTGTCGGTACTGCAACTTGCCTGCCCTGACTGGATATATGCATCAATGTGTGGGCAACATGACATATAATGGTTGGGGTTGGCACAGAATGCACAAACCTGAGGGGTAGTCCATCGAAGCACAACTTGCTCCTGTTTAATTATGGGGGCAGCAAGAGGTGCAGTGGCAGCAGCAGTGATAGGCTATGGACTTGGGGCAGACTGGGCTGGTGTGGCCCAGGCTGGGTAGTATGGCTGTAAGGGCGAGAAAGCAGCAGGAGTATAAAAGGGAAGAGGTTGCAGCGTGGCCCCAGTTAAAAGGAACTGGGCTGCAGTGGTGGTGTCTGCAACAGGATAGGGGTTTGACAGGTGGTGGATGGTTTTAGTGATGAGTAGGCAGTATCAGACTTGTGTCTTGAGGTCAGCAGGGAGTCCTTTGAGAAAGAGGGTGTTGTGGTTGAGGTCTGATAAAAACCTACCATTGATAAGAAATTGGGAGACCTTCATGAACTTGCACCTATAGTCTCTAAAGTCCTTGAGAGTGCACATGGGCTTGGCCCTATACTCTTGGATGAGATATTGGAGATCTGCCTAGTAATACCAGTTAGCACCTTCACAACCAGGATAGAGTTCTTTAATGGCAGCAACAAAGGCTGCCCAATCAGTGGGTACTGCTGTGGCTTGGAAGAGTAACTCTCATCCTTCCAACTCTTCTAAGTTGGTGTATCAGATGGAAGTCTGGATTTTCTGGGCATCAGTGAGCATAGCCACTGTTCCTAGGAGGTCAATGTCCTCCAGGAACCTTGGTAGCAAGGATGGTGTTTTTCCATTGAATTTCAGGGTGCTCAGACTGCCATGTAGGAGCATCTGAGGAACAGGGTTGGCCATTGATGCAGGGAGTAGAGGTGCTGGTGGTTGGGGAATGCTAAGTGGGGACTGAGGGTGAGGCAGTATTTGCAGTGGGGCTGGTGCCAACAAGCAGGACTGAAGTCTAAAGAGGGTGATGTCAGTCAGTAGAGTTGGAAACAGTGTCAGACTGTGAACTAGGGGAAGGGATCAATCTAGGAATGGATTGAATAGGTACGAGAAGGAAGGGGATGATGATGTTGGTAAAGAGGCTTCACTTGGGTTCAGTGGGGTTAGTGGTGAAGAGAATTCCTCCATAAATGGGCTCCTCCTTCCTCTGTTGAGTGTTGAATGTATAAATGCCCCAGGAAAACAATCCCTATCATCTCCTGATTCAGTCAGGAGGTCAGGTAAGTCACCCTATACAGATGCAGGGTTGTCAGTTCAGGCTGTGTCTCAGCTATATTGGTCTGACCAATCAAAGTGGTCTGAAAAGTGTGGGGAAGAATGAATGGAGTCAGTAAAAAGTGGTGAGATGTCAAGGTCAGCTAGAGTGGGTAGGTTAGTGCAGTTATATCATGTGTTGTGTAGTGACACCAGTTTCAACAGCTCAGAGGTGTTACCAAGCTGAAGTTGATGAAATTCATCTAGTAAGTTTTCTATCTCTTGACACTGAGAGGTAGGTCATAGATATCTTCTGGAATCCCTTTCAAAGCCCCTCACAGTGGGCTCCAGTTGAAAAGATGGAAGGAAGGCTGGAAGGACTATGTAGGTAGGGACACCTAAAAGTCCAGGCCTTTAGTACTGTAGAATTAGTGATGGGAATGATATGTTCATCCCAAGAGAGACTCTAAGGAAAGGGAAAGGTTCTGGAAGAAGTCTGAGTGATGGCACTCAGCAGTATGAGAAAGTCTGGTCACAGATTGTGTGCAAGTCCAAGAGTCTAAGAGATTTTGAAGCTTTCAGGTTGCAGGGGAAACAGTTCAAGCTCAGTGGACAGTTCACTAAGGTCATTTAGAGAAGTTGAAAACAGTGATGGTGACAATGATGGTGATTTGTGAGCCAAAAGGGAGCTATCATTGCCATCCTGTACAACAGCATTATAGTCTGAGTATGCTCAGACTCTAACAACATCTAGGTAACACTAACTGACAGCACAAGACTAAATACAGGTATTAAAATACTATATCAAACTGTCAAGATAAATCAGAAAAAAAAGGGCCACCCTGTAGACAGTGTGACATCTATACTGAGTCCATCACACATGATTAGACCCAGTCTAAGTAGGCTTGAAAGGAAAATAAAGTCCCCACTGTCTGCAAATGGCATGTTGCAAGGAAGGATGGTGGGTGCAAATAAAGGGGTAAAGTGCTAGATGGATAAGATAAAGGGAAACATACAAGGGTGGAACAGGAGACCGCAGTAGTCTGATATAGTCCAAGACCTCATCAACCCAGACTATGCAGCAGACTGCAGTGAGTATGGACAGAGTAGTGAGGATGTGGTGGAGGAGGTGATAAGATGATAGGGGGTGGTATAACTGTGACAGAAGAGGTCTTATGCCTACAGAGACAAGCTGGTCTCTATAGCAGCATCAGCTTCAAGACATGAAGCAACAGTAGTGAGGAGATTGAGGTTGATTGGGTGCTGTGGGCAAGGGGTGACTACTAGACACTGTCTGACTTCCTGCTTGACCAAGAGGGAAGTGGGGGCCAACTGGGCACAATTAGTGTTCACTAGTGTCCTTTAATGTTAGAAAGGCTGAACATTGGTACAATACTGCTCACTGCTGTGAGGGTCCAGTGTTCTGGAGTAGGGATGAGGTGCTTTGGGGAAGTCATTGGAGATGATGATGGTGAAGTAGGCAATCAATTCTTAATGAAACAATCTCAGGCACTAAGTACCTTTTGGCTATGTAGCAGAAGTGTAGAGAGGGCAAGGGATCAATTGAACTCCTAGTAGAGCAGGTGCCTTGTAAGGGAAGACCCAAGAAGAATCAATTGGAGTTCCAATGAGTTACATGGGGGTTTATATACTACTAGCTACCTAGACTGAAACTCCATCTGAAATGTGTGAGGGCTATCCAGGATACTAAGTTTGGAAATGCAAGACAGGAACTAGCCTGGTCCATGTGAGCAGGGCAGTGTTGAGGGGTTATCACTATTGGTGTGAGAATGGATGGTGAGTGGTGGTGTGATAGTGAGGATTATGCAAGTGGAGGGAAAAGATATTAGGGGAATCATATGATATGAGGGACTACTGCCATTGGCATGAGATTGAGGCACACAAGCAAGGCATGCAATGGTGCCATCTGCAGTTGCTATGTTGTCAGCTGCTTAGGTAAGAGGGTCTTTGTGCTACCTTGGTCAAGTGCCCTGATGCTGTAAGCTTGTGCTGATATGGCATGTGAAGCAAGGGCAGGTGTTACCAAGTCACAGCTCAGGAGTCTGTGAGTATCTATATCTAAAGAAGGGAGTGTAGGAACAAGTGGGATGCAAGTGTAGTCAAGGAGGAATGGAGTTGTAACATTAATACTACCCCCCTCACCTACTGCCACTGTAAAGTGACCATACCAAGATCTGACATTGCCCAAAACCTGCCATCACCTTGACAAAGAGTACTGTCATTGGCAAGAGAACTGCACTTGATTTTTAGTCAAAGAAGCCTGCCTCACCCACTGTGAGAGAATTGCTGCAGCCAGAGCTGCCTGCTATAACACTGCCACCATCCTCCTCTGCCCTATTGATGGAGAAGGATGCCTTTGCCCTTGTGCATCTTTGCGCCACCCTTTCTATCTTTGCTAGCCTACTAGTAGCCCCTGCTACTATCTCCTTACCACTTCTTGTCCAAGCCTACTTACACCTCATAGTAGGAATTATCCTCACCTTTCTTCTTTAAAAACTCTTTTATGATACTCTAGCTCTTGCTGGCCTTTGCTACCCTTCTCATCCTTTTCTTCACTTGCCTTTTCATATATTTTCTCCTCTGCCTTCTTGAATTCATCATCCATGAAACCACCCTGCTCCACACAATCATCAAAGCCAAGCCTGGACTTTTTGCCCTCATCTTCAGATACAACAGGGAGATCAGAGAAGTAGGAGCAGGACAAAACATCAGAGGGTGGTAGATATCCAATAAACTCATCTTTGTCCTAACCCACCAAGTGGTCAACCATAGGGCAACTGATTATAAAACTGCACCAAAAAAAGCAGTTGAGACTGAGACTGAGACCAATTAGCCAACCACAGATCACCCCAATTAGATCTACCCCATACTATGCCACAAGGCACCCTGCAGTAATCAAAGAAGAACTTGGGTAGTCTGTAATGAAAAGAGAATCTGCATACCTAAGACACATATAGCCTGACATTATGTCACAGTCCACACTCCAAATCCTTGCCAACCTGAACCTCACATGGAAGGACAAGATTGCCACTGTTGCCACTGAGTTCAGCACCCTAACCAAACAGAATCAGCAGTTGTACAATGGGTGTGTCAAAGAACAGAAGAAAACTGTGGCCCTGCTAAAGGATGTAGTGCAACTAGAGCAGATGATTGCTACCCTTAAGTTTGTAGCCAGTGCCAGAGGAAAGGCAAGTTGAAAGGTGGAAGTCTTTGCTGACCCCAGTGACTATGAAGGATCAGTTGCTAAGTTTGAGGAATGGTGGGCCAAGATCAAAGCATGGCTCCACACTAACTGGTTGACCATACTGCCCAAAAGCTATGAAGCAGTAACTGCCATTCTCTCCTGGCTCAAAGGACTGAAGGCCAGCTCCTTTGTGCAAACCCACCTCCAATGGGGCCAAGGATATATGTGGGATAAGCTTGTCCAAGAGATGGAGAGCCTCTTCTACTCCATCAACCAGAAGAACTGGGCCATTGCCCAATTAGAGCAGCTTTGCCAAGGAGGTATGAGGACTGATGACTTCTTGGTTCAATGGGAGGTGCTGTATCAAATGGCTGGAATTGATGACAGCTACACAATACATCTTCTCAAGTGGAATATGGCCCACCACATCATACTCCAGATCTTTAAAGGAGCACAGAAGTCCACCCCCACCAACTATCTACAAAACATCCAAGATGTTGGCTGTGCCATGGAAGCCCTAAACTTTATATGAGGCTGACAACTGGACTTCTCATGAAGGGAGGACCACATGGAGGTAGACTGCTTCAAGGAAGAAGATGAAGAATGGGTCTTTGCCATTAAGGGGAGTGCCAGCAAGTGTTTCAACTGTAAAGGAATGGAGCACATAGCCTGGAACTGCAAGAAGCCAAAGAAACAGTGCCCAGAGTGCCACTTCCACAGTGGAGGATATAGATTTAGTTGCTGAAGAAGATGAACACAAAAGATCACCCTGGCCAAAAATGAAATGTGCACTGCAGTGGTGGAAGAACAGGATTTTCCCAAGGACAAAAGGGAGCCAAAGGGAAAAGACAGAGCCTAGGAGACAAACTGGGTGTCTCACAGGCTGATAATTCACTATTGGTGGAACTTTCTTGTTAGTATCAATGCTAACTGCCCTAGTATCTAACATAGCCAGTCTAGGGGGATCTCCCAGTGAGCCTGGTATAAGGATGGCAAGGACTCTAGGGTGGACTTTGGTAGAAGTCCTAGAAGTTCTAGGGGTTGTCAGTGTATGTGGGAAGCAATAGGCTTGCCCTTAAGGGACTCTGGAGCACAGGGAGTAGAGCAAAGAAGTCCTTGAGTAGTCAACCAGTGAGAAGCACAAGTTTGATGGTCTTGTAGAGCATTAGTGGTTGGGGGTGGTGACAGGAGATAAAATGGTCATACATAAATGGTGAGTGGTAGTGGTGTGGTGAATGGTCAGTGAATGGTAAATGGTGTGGTGAACAATAAACAGTGTAGTGAGAGCTAAAACAGGAGCTCCATTCCAAGTTCCTATGATATTGCTTTATAGTCTGGAAATGCCTGAGACTTAGGTACAACTGTAGGAACCTGAGTATAAAGAAGAAACAAGAATAAACTAGTCAAGAGAACATGAAATGAAATGAAACTAACAGTCTTCCAGACTTATTGATGAACTTGTATCCAGTCAACTGGTCCTACTGTACAAGATATGGGGAAATAAAGGTAGAATTAAGAAGGGCATAGAGACTGCATGAAAGATGTGAGACATAAGGATACCATCATAGAGATGTACATCTCTACACCTGTGGGGGACTTAGCAACTGACTGTCCCCAGTCAGGTCACATGATACATGTTGATGCAGGATTTGAAACAGTGGGTGCATCATGACTACAAGTCCACCATCAGCTCTCTTGTTCTTCATCTAACCTCATTCCTTGACACCACCTTGCCATGTCCAGCAGATTCAAATGAAACTGCCAACTTGCAAACACCAGTGCAGCACATCAGGCAAAGCTGCAAGGTGCCTTTCATGATGCCACTGAGGCACTCAATACCAAGGCAATGATGTGGCTGGGAGATGGTGAGGGGCTAAGGGAGGAGCAGGATAACTGGGTGAGGCAATTCAGGGTGAAGATGGTGAGTCCAAAACACTGGAGCCTGGATACTGATAAAACCATTGCTAGGATGCTTGGAATGCTGCAACTAAGGCTGCAGCAGACATTGGGCTCAACATGTCACTGCCCAAAAACATTAATGCACAACTTGATGAGGCCAACAGCTTCTACCATGCCTGGTTGGTTCATGTGCCCACTGTTCCTGAGGTGACTCTAGCATTAGAAGATGAGATGGTTGCCAGGACTACAGCAGGACCCATCTCTGCAGAGGAAGGGGTGGACACCACAGAGGAAGGTGTTCCAGCACTGCTCAATGTGACATCTGAGGTGCTGCTTGTAAAGATAAGTGGTTTGGGGCTGGACTTGGCACTGCTGATAGTTGTCTAGAGGATGTGTGACAATGGGGATGAGGACATGGCCATGAAGAGGCTCAAGTCCTCAAATGCACTGCGGTGAGGTGGTGGACTGACAAGGTCTGCATGCAGTGCCAGGCTGCCAACACAGATAAGTGATGTGCACCAGGCCCAGGATCTGCTTGTCAATGGTGCTATGAGTGCCAGATCAAGTGCAACCTGAGTGCTGGGCAGGCAGCCCCATAGAAGAAGGTGGCAGCAAGAGCAGGAGCAACACAGGCTGCTGCTAAAGATAAGTGCTTTTTGGGCAGTGGCAGTCAGGACTCACAATCCTCTAGAGTCTGCACCTGCAATTATGAAATGGCCAATTTGGGCAGTGGCCAAGGCTGGGTCCAACAAGAGGCTCATGTCACTGATCAATGTGACATCTGAATTGGAGGTGGAAGAAGTAGAGCTGATGCCCATCAAAGCTAAGGGCAAGGAGAAGGAGTGGGCTGCACTGAGGAAGACCATGTGACAGGAGAAGAGACCAATTGAGGGCATGATGTGTCACATCAATGCACTGGAGGTACAACTTGAAACAACTTGAGCCAGAGCTGTCAAGCCTAGGGCTAGTAGTGGCAGATGCCGATAGCGAAGGAGAGAGTTGCAACATGTTGTCAAGGGGAGCCTTGCTGTCATGGGTCTTACTAATCATTCTAATAGAAGTGGGGAAGGCAATAGGCATTTATACAGCAGCCTAGTCGATAGCCTCCAAGACCCTAGTGGTACAGCGTCATTGTGGGTCTAGGTCTAGTAGCTTTAGAGGCCACTACCCATCAATGATAAGCTGGGGTCTAGGAGGGTAGCGGCTAGGGTTTATATACTGTTACAGGGTTTGTACATATTTGTACACTATTACTACATATGGTCCGTCAAGGACTGGCTTAGTTACCATATATGGTCTGTGGAGTTCATGGGTCTCTGTGGGTCAAGGGGAAGTCTTGGTCCATGTGAGCAGGGCTATGCTCAGGGCAGTGCGAGGCAGTGCGCAGCAGTGCACAGCTATGCGAGGTTGTACAGCATAAGGCGTAAGCTGTGGTGCAGGCAAATGGCTATTGGTCATGAGTCCATGTGAGTCATGCTGGTGTCTATGCGCGAGTATCGCTATAGGCTGAGGTACAGGGGCAATGCAATGGCAAGCGATTGCATGACTATGGTGCAATATGGCGTGATGCAGGGCTGTGGAGCAGGACCAGGATATGCAGGGTGCCAAAGGCAGTGTCAGGGCTAAGGGTTGCAGTGCGATGACATACCATGGACAAGTTTGAGGGGCAAGTGCCAATGTGTGAGCCTATCCATGGGGTATGAGCTGTGTAGCAGTGAGCATGTGCGTCTATGCTGAGTGACTGTGAAGGAGTCTGTGGTCTCTATATCTCAAGGGATGGC
>JBBPTI010000431.1:0-14346 GCA_038093995.1 Tylopilus aff. callainus | reverse complement strand
TGACTCATCTCCAGCCAGTAGCATAAGACCTGCACTCCCACATCTACCCTGAAGTCTGCTGAATGTAGTAATAGTGTACAAACATGTACAAATGCCTGTAACAGTATATAAGGTTGGCAATTCAGCCTCAAGAACCTCATTTGAGTTATCTTGGGTTTTCCCCTTAGTCCTCAGTCAATACCTGGGCACCTGCTAGCTCTAGTCCCCTTTACCATTCACTGTCACACAGCTCACTATGCAGCCCCACCTAAGAGTTGTTTCATTATAACTTGAATCCCTCTCGCTTTGCCATTGCCACTGCCACCCCAAAGCCCACACCAGTAGTGAGCTCAGCAGAGTCATCAGCCATTGTTACTGACAGCCCTCTGCCCTAGTGAACCCCACCCAGATTTCAGTACTGTGTCCTGAGTATGCACTTGATGTCACCGCCCTTGCTGCCAGTGCCCACCTCTTCATAGAGGAGCACCCCCACCTTTTTGCACAAGTCTTTGACCCTGCCTCCGCTGCAGCACAGAGAGAAAGGAGGTTAGTAGGGGAGTACAGAGAAGTAAAGAAAGAAGAGGAGGAAGAGTTAGTGTTACCACCTTCCCCTTTCCCCACTGTAAAGTGTGAGTTGACCCTGCCCAAGTTAGTCGACCTGAATGACCTCAAAGGTCCTTACTGAGACCCCACCTCATCTGACACCCACCACCGCCTCGATGAAGAGTACCATCATTGGAAAGAGAACCATGCCTGGTTCTTAGTTGAAGAAGCCCACCTCACCTGTCATGAGAGAATCACTGCAGCTAGAGCTGCCCGCTGCACTGCTGCCACCACCCTTGTCCACCCTGATAATGGTCAGGGATGCCTTCACCCTCACACATCTCTGCACCACCCTCATTATCTTTAGCAAACTCCTAGTAGCACCTGCTACTATTACTATACCACTTCTTGTCCATGCCTACCTGCACTTAGTGACAGGTATCCTTCTTCATAACTATCCCCTTCTATGATATTGCAGCTCCTGCTGCTCATACTCACTTTTCTCATTGTCTTTTTTGCCTGCCTTTTTACTTACTTTCTTCTCTGACTTCTTTCTCTCATTGCACGAGAGCTTACTCCCCTCCAAGCCCAACTTGCCATTCATGAAGGAGCCTATTCATTAACCTTTGGGTATGAAAGGCAAGCAATCCATGCCAAAGAAGAGCAGCCACAGTAGAATTACAGCTGGTAGTTATTGAATAAACTTTTTTGCAACTAACAAACTTAAGTGACTGCAATAGGACAACTGTTTACATGACTCTGATGGAAGAAGAACAAACAGAGACAGCAGAGACTGATCAGCCGACCACAGATAATGCTGGTTAGATCTACCCCATATAAAGCAACAAGGCACCCAGCCATAATCAAAGAGTACAAGAGAAGAACCTGGGTGATCCATGACAGAAAAAGAGTGCAGATAACAAAGACCCACATAGCCTGACACTATGTCACAGTCCACACTCCAAATCCTTGCTGACCTGAACCTCACACTGGAGGACAAGATTGCCACCATTGCATTAGAGTTTACCACACTAACCAAGCAGAATCAGCAACTCTACAATGGATGTATTGAAGAACAGAAGAAGACCACTGCCTTGCTGAAGAACGTTGCTGCATTAGAACAGATGGTGAGCAATCTCAACAATGCAGCTGCTGCAGGAAGGAAAGCAATGAGGAAAGTTGAAGTCTTTGCAGACCCCAGAGACTATGAAGGATCAGTGGCCAAATTTGAAGAATGGTGGGCCAAAATTAAGGCATGGCTTCACACCAACTGCTCCATCATCCTGCCAAAAAGCTACAAGGCAGTAACCGTGGTCCTGTTTCAATTGAAAGGACCGAAGGCCAGGCCCTTTGCCCAAATGTGCCTCCAATGAGGCCAGACCTATACCTGGGACGAGCTCATCCAAGAAATGGAAAGTCTCTTCTTGTTACACTCATGGCTACGCTACGTTCCATTCTTTCCTACACTTCCCTCTTTAGCCACTTTGACCCATGCCACAGTGCTGCGACTCGGTCTTGCCTGAGTCCCTTCCCCACACCAGTAAGCACAGTAGCCGCAGCATTCTGGGCACTGGACCACAGTAGAGTAAAGACCCGATTACCCAGCTACTGATGCTGCACCGCAGCACTTAGGCAATCCACAGTTGCAATGGCACCATATGTCGCCACCTCATCCCACGCCAATAGCAATACCTGCGCATCGCATGCCATAGTACACCATCCTTTCCCACTCCAATGGCATTAACCTCACGATGGCACCATCGCTCGCCATCCCTTCCCACTCCAGTAGTGTTTCGCCCACAGCATCGCCTCCCTCGCATGGACCAGGCCAGTCTCTGTCTCACATTTCCATACTTAGTATCTATGCCTGCCCTTACTTACTTTAGGCTCCGCTTGAATCCTGATTATAGTAGTATATAAGACCACCTGTATTATATCGGAGCCCCAATCAATTCTTCCTGGGTCTTTCCTCACAAGGCACCTGCTTATAAGGAGATTGACTCATCTTTCCATTTCGCTTCACTTTGCTACTCACCCCCTTGTGCATTGCACCCGGGGCATTCGTCTTGCTTTGTTCCACTTGACACCTCCTTGCCTTTGTGCCTGAGGTCATTTCATTAAGAATTGATTCCCCTTTTCGCCGCTGTCGCTCTTCGACTGCTCTGAAGGCCCCACCCATTGAAACAACCCTTAGGCAGGGCTGCTAGTGAGCTGGTGTGAACAGCGAGTAGTGAAGTGACTGGAGCTAGAGGGCACCTGAGCATCGACTGAGGACTAAGGGGAAGACCCAGAATAACTCGAATGAGGATTCTGGGGATGGATTGCCAGCCTTATATACAGTTACAGGTTGTTTGTACATGTGGTGGCCCTATTACTACATATGGGTACTTTAGGGTAGATGTGGGAATGTGGGTCTTACGCTACTGGCCGAAGACGAGTCATGGGGAATCACTGCACTGCCTTGCACAGCCCCGGAGCCGATGATGCGAGATGGCGTCAGAGTGGTGTGATATGGTGTGATGATGATGTCATAGGGCTGTGCAAGGGTCTAGGCATGCTTACTAAGGTAGTCACAGCTTGGCACAGCCATTGTGTGGCATGTGAATGCTGTTAGTAGGCGGGCTGAGAGTACTGCCAGTACCGGAATAGGGGAGGAGCCTGAGAAAGGAAAGGAAAGGATAGGGGCACAAGCAGGGTCGTAACAACCATCACCAACCTTTTTCACTATCAGTAAGCAGAGCAGAGCCCGCGTCCCCCTTATTGACGTGGAAAGACACTAGTGAACGGTATACGTGCCAAGTCGGCCCCCACTGTTGTAGTTGGCAGCTCAACAGGTGGACACTGTCTAGTAGTCGCCCCTCACCTAGTTTGCCCCATCAACCTCAACCTCCTCACCACTGTCACTTCCCGCCTCAAAGCCGACGCTGCTGCTGCTGCTGAGAGAGAGCAGAGAGAGCTGTGGGAAGAGATTGACCAGGCAATCGCAGATTTCGCCGCAAGGTCCAGGGCATCAGATATGCCCACACTTGTTTATTCCCCATCCCCAGTCACTGACATTGACCCGAACGACTTTGTTCCCCCCACACCACCTATCCCCTCACCCTCCACTCTTTGCCAGCTCATCGCCAAGGCTGAAGAACAGACCTGCCACTACGAGGAGTACACAGCCCACATAGAAGCCCAGCTCGCTGCTCCCCTTCCCCCTTCGCCAGACTACCGCACCTGCTGCAGGCCGGATTGCCTTCACCACCCCTTCCATTTTCTGCCATTCCACTCGCACCCGAGACAGTCCGGGACATCCGGTACCGTACTGATGCACAGTCTCAACGAGCCAGGCCACCTCCATCCAAGAAACCTTCTGAAGTGGCCCAGCAAGTTCCTTTAGCTTCCCTTTTTGTACTTACTTGCGAATACTCCCTCATCATCTCCACACCTACCGGCGTATGAGGCCACAACCTCCACTACAAGACCATACCTACCAACTGGGCTGAGTCAGCACCCCAGGACGACTGGTAGTTTTTCTTTACAGATTTACTCGAACTAAAGTTCCCGGCTCCAGCTATAGGGGGATTACTTAGCAAGCTGAGAGAACGCCCATCGCATCCTGAAGGAAGAGTAATCAGGATCCTCAATAGGCTGCGTCCAGGAGACTATCGAGATTAGAAGACTGTAGTCTGCGTGAGACCTCTAGTGCTGCTCCCATTTGAAAGGCCCAGTCGCAGCTGGTATAAGAAACACAAGGCGCCAGTAATCAAGAAGGAAGTCCGCTTTCAATATGTTGCAGGTACTCCTCAATACCATCGCAGATCCCACTATTCCACTACTGGACAAACTTGCTGCCATTGCGGCTGAGTTCACCGCCGTCACCACTCAGAATATTCAACTCACTCAATTGCTGCATGCATCCAACAACGAGATTATCCGTCTTGAGCAGCTAGTGACAGTAGGACAAGGCACAGTAGCCACTCTCCAGGGCCAGATCACCACAGCAGGCCCTCCAGGTACCTCGAAGAAAGTTGAATTGTTCGCAGATCCAGGTGAATATGACAGATCAATCGCCAAATTTGAAGAATGGTGGGCCAAGATGAAAGCATGGCTCCGCATCAATGCACATGTCACCCCCACTGGCAGCTATGAAGCGGTTGTGGCAGTACTATCCCAGCTCAAAGGACCCAAAGCTGGCCCCTTCGCACAAACACGCCTCGCTTGGGGCAATGCATACTTGTGGAAGGACTGCGAGGCCAAGATGGAAGGCCTCTTCCGCACCGCTAACCAGAAAGATTGGGCATGCCGCCAGCTGGAGGAATTCAAGCAGCAGAACATGCAGACCAACAACTACCTTGTCTGCTGGAAAGCCTTATACCAGCAAGTGCAAATCGACGACACACACGTGGTCCGTCTCTTGGAGCAAAACACTGCCTGCCACATTATATTACAGATCTTCAAGGAAGGAAAGCGCCAGGACAAGCCAGCACTGTATTTGGACAACATCAGGAAGACCAGATGTGCAATGGAAGTGCTTGGCTTCATAAGGGGGTACAAAAGGAAGGCCCCTACAAGGATTAGCAGTCGAGGGTTAGCGCGGGAGAACATTGAAGAAGATGTATATGCCCTCCCAAGCAGCGACACCTGCACCAAGTGCTTCAATTGCAAACAGACTGGCCACCAAATCAGAGAATGCTGGAAGCTGAAGATAAACCAATGCCCAGCCTGTAAGTTTGTTCATGGTGGGCACAGCGCTTATTGCACCAAAAGGAAAACACTGCAGAGAATACTGCTAGCAGAAGATGAGGAACCCATGGGCACTGAGGCCCCGGTAAGGATTGCCGAGTTGGCAGAAGAAATATGCAAGAGGAACAACCCGGAGATGGGTTTGGATTTTCCAATTGAAGGATCCCAGATGAAGGGAAAAGGCAGGGCCTAAGGAATGCGTCGGGTGTTCCAAAGGCCAGTAAGATTCCAACCAAGTGCACCCCTATCACCCATGTTATCATCTCTAAAGACCGAGAATGGTGTATTCCCCTTAGATTGCCTGGTCTAGAGGAGCCCGCTCCCCAGTGGCTCAGCGGCAACCGTGAACCAAATGCCATGCTTAATTCCTCTAACAAGTATCTTCCCCCTCACGTGTGCAAAGAAATCCTGACTAACCCCCCACAGATTCGCATACTAGGGCAGCAAAAGTGTAAGGAAATACTCATGCAGGTCCAGATCAAGACCCGCACTGGCGACTTCATTCCGGCGTCCGCTTTGCTCGATAGTGGTGCCCAGTCCTCATTCATACACCGAGAGTATGTTCGCCAGAACCATATTCCTACTGAAGAACTCCCACAGCCCATATATGTGTACAATGCCGATGAGACCCTGAACAAAGCCGGGCCTGTTACCCATGCAGCCACCATCTTATTGGAATACCAGGGTCATGTGGAAAAGACCCGGGTAGAGGTAACCAATTTAGGAAGCAAGGACCTGATCTTGGGGTATACATGGCTAAAAGAACATAACCCACAGATCAATTGGAAGACTGGTACAGTATCCATGCCGGAGTGCCTGGAGTTATGCAACTACTTGGGCATATCACAGGTCATCTGCAGAGCCGAAGAATTGGAAGTCTGGGTCGCTGAAGAGCAGTGGAACACCAGAAAACAGCAAGAAGGAAAAGCTCCACAGGAGTTAGTACCCCCGGTGTACCACTGCTACCTCAAGACCTTTGAGCAGAAGGAGTCCAAGCGGATGCTGATATGAAAACCATGGGATCATGCCATCAAGTTAAAAGACACTTTCATCCTGAGGAAGGGCCGCAACATCCCCCTCAGTCCACAGGAGCAGAAGGAAGTAGACGACTTTGTGGATGAGCAGCTAGCAAAAGGGTATATTCGTCCCTTGAAGTCTGAGCAGACCTCGCTGGTCTTCTTTGTGCCCAAGAAGGATGGCTGAAAGTGCATGGTGCAAGATTACTGCTACCTCAATGAACACACCGTGCGCAACAACTATCCACTCCTGCTCATAGCACAACTCGTTGACAAGCTCCAGACCACATGGCTCTTCACCAAGATGGATCTCCACTGGGGGTATAACAACGTCCGAATCAAGGAAGGAGACGAATGGAAGGCTGCATTCACATGCCATCGCGGGGCCTTCGAGCCTTTAGTGATGTTCTTTGGCCTATGCAACTCTCCGGCGACCTTCCAAACCATGATGAATGAAATCTTCGCTGACATGGCTGAAAATGTCATGGTATACATCGATGACCTCCTTATCTTCACCCCCACCAATGACCACAGAGCCCACAAGCAGGTAGTCCTGGAAGTCCTTAGGTGATTGGAGGAAAATAACCTCTTTGTCAAGCCCGAGAAGTGCACTTTTGGAGTCCAGGAGTTGGAGTTCCTCGGGATGATCATAGAAGTAAACAGGGTAAGCATGGATCTGAGCAAAGTCACTGCCATAAAGGAATGGCCAGTGCCCACCAATGTCCGAGGCATCTGGGCCTTCCTAGGAATGGCCAACTTCTACTGGCACTTCATACAAGATTTCGCGCACATCACCTGGCCACTCCATGATCTCACCTACAAGGATGAACTGTTCTGCTGGACCGATAAGCGGCAAGAAGCCTTTGACCACTTAAAAGAGACCTTCACCACAGCGCCAGTTCTCACCTACCCGGATTACCATAAGAAGTACTGACTTGAGTGCGATGCCTCCTCGTATGTAACTGGAGGAGTTCTCCTGGTGGAAGAAGATGAAAAGTGGCACCCCGTAGCCTATGCCTCACATGCAATGATGCCGGAAGAGCACAACTACCCCACAGCCGATAAGGAGGTGCTGAGTGTGATCAGGGGTTTGAAGGATTGGTGGCACTACTTGGAAGGGGCCAAACAACAGTTTGAGGTATGGAACGACCACCAGAACCTCACCTGGTTCATGACGCACCAAAACCTCAATCAAAGACAAGCCCAGTGGGCTCAATACCTCTTCCGCTTCAACTTCAAGTGGTGCCACAAGCCCAGGTCCACCATGGGCAAGGCCAATGCACTATCCCGGAGAGAGGATTTGGCAGTAGAAGATGCTGAGGACAATCATGATGTGGTGGTGATTCCCCCCGAACAGATACAGGTACGAAGGACCAAGGGCCAAAGAACCGAGGCCAAGGAAGAAGGACTGACTGAGGAAGCAATGGTCTTGCACCATTCCAGAGATCAACTGACCGATCAGATCTTACACAAGACCATCAAGCTACCGCTTCCGGTGCAGAAGAGACTCGAGGGTCAAGGATACCATATCAAGGATCGATACCACATGAAGAATGGCAAAGTGTATGTACCCCCCGCATGCAGACCCGAAGTGCTCTGCCTCCACCATGATGCACCAGTAGCTGGCCATCCTGGTGTAGCACAAACTGTGGAGTTACTCCAGCGGCACTATGATTGGGCCTCTCTAGCAATTGACACCACCAACTATGTGAAGAGATGCCCAAGGTGCGCCCAAGTCAAACCCTCCAATAAGCCTCCCACAGGGCCCCTCCAACCACTGCCTATTCTCTCAGGGCCCTGGCAGGATATTTCGGTAGACTTCATCACTGGGCTCCCTCTCTCCAACTCATACACTGCCATACTGACTGTTGTAGACCGCTTCTCTAAAGCGGTTGAACTCGTCCCCTGCAACTCCACCTGCACCTCCCTCAATCTTGCCGATATCTACTTGCACCACATCTGGAAGCACCATGGACTCCCAAAATCCATCGTCTCAGATCAGGGTCCCCAGTTTGCTTTGCACTTGATGACTGACCTCTGTTGCCAGCTCCAGATCGACCAGCGACTCTCCACCACATACCATCCACAGACCAATGGACAGACCAAACGGATGAACCGAGAGGTAGGCCAGTACCTCTGGACTTACTGCGCAGATCACCTGGACTCCTGGAGCGACTGGCTCCCGCTCGCACAGTTCACCATCAATTCCAGAGTTTCCTCTGCCTCCGGCAAGTCCCCTTTCCAGCTCACCCACACCTATGCTCCAGTTCTTGGAATAGAACCTACTATCACTCAGTCCCCCACTGCCGATAACCTTGCCAACCAGTATGCCGATCACTTGGTGGAAGCCTGGGAACAACTTCATGCCTCACAAGATACAATGAAGCGAGCAGCAGCCGGTAAGCGTTCTCTGGCCCCCTCCTACTCCATTGGGGATAAGGTTTGGTTATCCACCAAACACCTCTCTATTCCAGGGTCCCCGAAGCTCCTTGATTGCTGGATTGGGCCGTTTCCCATCATCAGTCTCATTGGTCCCAATGCTGTCTGCCTCGACCTCCCTGCCTCGTACTGAATCCACCCAGTCCTCAATGTCTCGCAGGTTAAGCCGTTCATAGCCCTGCTCCCTGGTCAGCACCCTCCTTCCCTCAATCCCTCTGCTTTGGCCACTGACCCCTCTGTGCCCAAGTACAAGGTCGACTACATTGTCGACTCTCACTTGGTTGGCCACAGCCTTCAGTACCTGGTCCACTGGAAGGGGTATGATATCTCCAAGCACACTTGGGAACCTCATGCTAACCTTGCTAACTTTCCCGATGCCCTCGCTGCCTTCCACCGTGCCCACCCTTCTGCCCCTTGTCTGGTCTCTCACTCTGCCATTCGCGCTCTGTTTCCTTCTGCCCATCTGGAGTCTGGGCCTTAAGGAGGGGGTAATGTTATGCTCATGGCTATGCTACATTCCATTCTTTCCTACACTTCCCTCTTTAGCCACTTTGACCCATACCACAGCGCCACGACTCAGTCTTGCCTGAGTCCCTTCCCCATACTGGTAAGTACAGTAGCCGCAGCATTCCGGGCACTGGACCATGGTAGAGTAAAGACCCGATTACCCAGCTACTGATGCCGCACCGCAGCACTTAGGCAATCCGCAGTTGCAATGGCACCATATGTCGCCACCTCATCCCACGCCAATAGCAATACCCATGCATCACATGCCATAGTACACCATCCTTTCCCACTCCAATGGCATTAACCTCACGATGGCGCCATCGCTCGCCACCCCTTCCCACTCCAGTAGTGTTTCGCCCACAGCATCGCCTCCCTCGCACAGACCAGGCCAGTCTTTGTCTTGCATTTCCATACTTAGTATCTATGCCTGCCCTTACTTACTTTAGGCTCCGCTTGAATCCTGATTATAGTAGTATATAAGACCACCTGTATTATATCGGAGCCCCAATCAATTCTTCCTGGGTCTTTCCTCACAAGGCACCTGCTTATAAGGAGATTGACTCATCTTTCCGTTTCGCTTCACTTTGCTACTCGCCCCCTTGTGCATTGCACCCGGGGCATTCATCTTGCTTTGTTCCACTTGACACCTCCTTGTCTTTGTGCCCGAGGTCGTTTCACTTCTGATCAGTCAATCAGAAGGACTAGGCTGTCACCCAACTCGAACAACTCTGCCAAGGAACCCTTCAGATGGACAACTTCCTAGTCTGATGGGAGGCCCTCTATCAGATGGCTGGAATAGACGACAGTCACGTGATCCACCTCTTAGAATGAAATACTGCCCACCACATCATCCTTCAGATCTTTAAGGAAGGAGCCTGCAAGTTAACTCCGGCAGACTACTTGCAGAACATCTGGAATGTAGGTTGTACCATGGAAGCTCTCACATTCATATGGGGACGACCCCAAACCTACCAACCCTGTGGCAATCGAATGGAAGTAGACCACTTCAAAGAAGTCCAGGACAAAGATATCTTTGCCATAAAAGGGAGTACCAGCAAGTGTTTCAACTGTAAAGGAAGTGGGCACATGGCCCAAGACTGCCAAAAGCCAAAGAATCAGTGCGCTAAATGTTATTTCCACAGAGGACACCAGTTTAGCTGTAAGAAGAGATGAGTACAACAGATTGCCCTAGCAGAAGATGAAGAAAAGATTGCTACGGCCCAGGAGCAGGATTTTCCCAATGCTGAAAAGGAGCAGAAGGGAAAAGGCAGAGCCTAGGAGATGATCTGGGTGTCTCACAGGCTAACAATAACTTCTTGGTGGAACTAATGAAGCTCGTGACTGTACTAACAACCCTAGTATCTAATGTAACCGGTCTAGGGGGGCCTCCTGGGAAGTCCGGCAGGGACTGAGATACTAAACCTGTGCTTAATTCCCCTAAATCCACCACCAAAACCCCAGAACTGTTAAGGATGTACACAAGGATAATCCACAAGGGAAAAGAAATAAAACTAACCATACAGATAAAACCCTCTACAGAACAACAATATGTAGACACAACAGCCTTGGTTGATAGTGGGGCCAATCTAACGCTCATCAACCAAGACTTCGTACAAAGGAATCACATTCCCACACTCACCACATGCTGAACCATTATCGTGCACAATGTGAACGGCTCTGAAAACACTGGAGGACAAATCACGGAGGAAGTAGAAGTCTATTGTAATGTAAATAAACATCAGGAACTACTTCAAGTATATGTATCAAACATCGGAAACAATGACATCATTCTAGGCTACCCGTGGCTCTGAGAGCATAACCCTCAGATCAACTGAAGAACTGGGTGGATCCAGTTTGAGGGTTGCCCTGAAACCTGCAACTACAAACGGGGTAACTGGACCATGCACCAGTATGAGGTAATGGAAGTAGGCCATGCCAAAGAAAGGAGTTGAACAAGGGAACAACAGCGAAATTCAACATCAGAAGATGCCCTTAAGTTCATACCCTGCATCTATCATCGATACCAACGAGTGTTCTCACAGAAGGAGTTGGAAAGGATGCTGTTACAAAAACTCTGGGACCATGTGATAGAATTAAAAGAAACATTCAAGCCCAAGAAGGGACGGATTATCCCCCTTAGCCCAAATGAGCAGAAAGAAGTAGAGGACTTCATTGAGGACCAGCTGCAGAAGGATTACATCTGCCCATCTAAATCAGAACAAACATCACCAGTATTCTTCGTTCCAAAGAAGGATGAATGAAAAAGAATGGTGCAGGACTACCGATATCTGAATGAGCACACAGTTCACAACAACTACCTGCTTCCACTTATCTCACAGCTTGTCAACAAGCTAAAGGATGCCAAAATATTTACTAAAATGAATCTCCAATGGGGCTATAATAACATATGGATCAAAGAAGGGGATGAATGGAAAGTGGCCTTTGTATGCCATAAAGGGGCCTATGAACCCACAGTAATGTTCTTTGGCCTTTGTAACTCCCTGGCGACATTCCAAACAATGATGAACGACCTCTTCTTGGATATGCTGGAGGTGGTGGTATATATTGATGACCTACTAATCTTCTCCCATGACACTAACCAAGAAGCACATGAGAAGAGTGTTGAAAAGGTGTTAGAACGCCTCGAGAAAAACGACCTCTTTGTCAAGCCTGAGAAGTGCTCCTTCTCGACAACGATAGTGGAATTTCTAGGAATGATAGTAACCCCCAAAGGGATTAGGATGGACCCGGAGAAAGTGAAAGCAGTGACAGAATGGCCATCACTGACCACCATGCGACAAACGCAGGCATTCTTAGGACTCGCCAATTTCTACTAATGATTCATAAAAGACTATGCCTGAATCGCCCGACCCCTTCACAATTTAACAAAGAAGGATGTTGCTTTCAAATGGACGGAGGAATGCAAGGCTGCATTCAAAAGTTTAAAAGCACACTTCACCACAGCTCCCATCCTAGCATATCCTGACAACAACTGCAAGTACCGACTTGAGAGTGATGCTAGCAATTGTGCAGTTGGGGCAGTACTCTCCATATGACGAGATGACTGGTGGCACCCTGTTGCCTTCTTCTCCCATTCCATGACCCCAGAACAATGAAACTATCCCATCACTGACAAAGAGATGCTCAGCGTCATTTCTGCCCTGGAAGGATGGAGACACTACTTGGAAGGGACCCTGCATCAATTCAAGATTTGGAACAACCATCAGAATCTCACCTGGTTCATGATGTGCCAAGATTTAAACCACTGGCAGGCCTGATGGGCCCAGTACCTCTCATGCTTCAACTTCAAATGGTGTCACAAAGCCGGAATATTGATGACAAAGGCAGATGCACTGTCACAGTGATCAGATCTAATGAATGAGGGGGACAATGATAATAAGGTGGTCCTGGTGATACCCCCCGAACAGATTAAACAGGTAACAGAGGAAATAAAGGAAGAGGGAGTGGTAGAGGTCATGACCCCAGGAGAAGGGCTCACTGATGAAATATCACATATGACAATCCGGCTGCCCAAAGCCACTCTCAAGAAGCTGATGGCATAGGGGTACAAAATCAAGGATTGGCTCCTCAAAAGGAATGATCAGATCTATGTACCCCCAGACCTACGCATGCGGATTACCATGCTCCATCATGACCATGGAGTCAGTGGACATCCTGGAGTTCTCTGAACCCTGGAACTTCTCACACGATTTTATAGCTGGCCTGCCATGAGGAAAGATGTGGAGCAGTATGTACAAGGGTGCTCCCATTGTGCTCGGGCAAAGCCCAGTAACCAGCCAACAAAGGGGGAGCTCCAACCCCTGCCAATCCTGAACAGCCCCTGGGAAGATATCTCCGCAGACTTCATCACCGATCTTCCCCTAGCAAGGGGGTATGACACCATTCTCACAGTGGTAGACCGCTTCTCCAAAGAAGTAGAGCTGATCCCTTGCACAAAGACCTGTTCAGCTGCAGAACTAGCCAATTTATACCTGAATCATGTCTGAAAACATCATGGTCTCCCCAAATCTATTGTTTCCAATCGGGGGCCCCAATTCACTGCCACACTAATGACATCACTTTGCGCACAGCTTGGGATCTCAGTGAAGAAATCCACAGCCCATCACCCACAGACAGACAGACAGATGGAATGTATGAATAGAGAAGTAGCTTCATATCTCCGTATGTATTGTGCTGAACAACAGTACAACTGGGCATACTGGCTGCCCCTGGTCCAATTCTCCCTGAATGCAAAGCAGTCCACTACTTCAAAATTCTCCCCTTTCCAGGTCACACACACATATCAGCCCTGTATGAGGGTAGAGCCCTGAGACTTGAAATCACCTGCCGCCTCTGCACTTGCATAGGACTATCAGACCATTCTTTGAGAAACGATGGAGCACCTCACAAAGGCACAGGAATGGATGACTATCACCAGGAATGCACACTGAGTGCTGGCACCTCATTACGCCATTGGTGATCACATCTGGCTTGCAACCGACAACCTGACCTTACCATCTCCCTGCTGCAAGCTCACTGACTGCTGGATTGGCCCTTTCTCCATACTCTCCCTCAAAGGCCCCAACACCATGGAACTCCGTCTCCCTAAGTACATCCGCATCCACCCTGTCATCAACATCTCCTGTACCAAACCCTATGTACCCCCACTGCCACAACAGCCTGACCCACTACCTGGCCCTGCCATCATCACTGACAACCAGGACACCAAGTATGAAGTCAACTTTATTGTTGACTCTCACCCCTGTAGATGTGGGATTCAATATCTGGTGCACTGAAAGGGATACACTGACAATGATCACACCTGGGAGCCAGCCTCTAACCTCACTAACTGTTCTGTGGCCCTCCGTGACTTTCACCACCTACATCCCTCGGCCTCTCAGCCTGTCTCTCATTCGGTCTTCACAGCGCTCTTCTTCCGACTGCTTCCCTTTGCTCACCTGGAGGTTGAGCTATAGCAGGGGGGTAGTGTTATGACCTCACCCACAACCCCTGTCTTTTTGCTCCTTTCTTGGCTCTTCCCCTATTCTGGCACTGGTACCCAACTCAACCTGCTTGCTAACAGCATTCACACACCACACAATGGCTGCACCAAGCTGTGTTTACCTTAGTA
>JBBPTI010000430.1:0-14363 GCA_038093995.1 Tylopilus aff. callainus | reverse complement strand
CCTTGAGACTTGTTGATGGTCATTGCATAGGCCAAATGAACAGGAAATTGCAATCTTCTCAGTGGAACAGGTGAATCTTTCAAGCCACTATCCAATGCCATTCAAGGAATGAAAACCACATTGTTGTCATCCTCCTCATTCAACACTCTATACTCCAAGATATGCCTGGTGGATCTGATAAGTCTCAAGCAAGTACCATTATAGAGGCCATAAACAGGATCCAGATTGTGCAACAAAATGAGTGGAGCACCATTCTTGAGCTGGAGCTCATGAAGAGGAAATCCAGATGGATTAATGGTATGAAGGACCTCTGGTTGAACATAGTTATACTCTCTGTCAGTAACAGAGTCTGCACTGAGTGTTACGATCATGCCGTACTCGACGCTACGCACGGGCCCGCGTTACACTTTTTCCTCTTGTTGGCCCTTAACCTGGTCACTCGCACTCCCTCATTAGCATTCCAACACCCTACGATGCCCTACGATACAGTGCTCCTCGCCCCTAGTCGCCCTATAAACCGCCACTTGCCTCCGCCCCTACCATGGCTCCCTGCACGTGACCTCAGTCCCACAGTCACCTGAAGACATCTAATCTATCAGCGATGCCTCGCGGCACAGTCTCACACCAGTCACATGACCCGCATGTGATACGATCTAGACCCACACATAGCCACTTGGCACAGCCCTTGTACCTCGACTAGGCACGGCCCCTAAATGGTAGACGCCAGCACCCGTAGACAACACCAACCCTAAGAGATAGAAACCCCAGACTCTTCTAGCAGTCACCCGGCATGCACGCACACACCGCTACACGGCTCATGCCCACGGATAGGCTCGCCCAATGGCCCTCGTACTTGGACTCGCCCACAGTATGTCACCGCATCACAACCTTTAACCCTGACATCGCCCTCAGCACTCCGTACATCCCAGTCCCATTCCGTACTCCCGCGTCACGCCATAGTCACGCAATCGCTCACCATCGCATCGCCTTCATACCTCGGCCCACAGCGATACTCGTGCATAGACACCGGCATGACTCATACGGACTCATGACCAATAGCCATTCGCCCACACCATAGCCTCTGCCCTACGCTGTACAGCCACGCATAACCGTACACAGCCCCGCACTGCCTGAGCATAGCCCCACTCGCACGAACCAAGACTTTCCTTTGACCCGCAGAGACCCACGGAGTCCGCAGACCATATATGGTAGCTAAGCCAGCCCTTGACGGACCATATGTAGTAATAGTGTACAAATAGATACAAACCCTGTAACAGTATATAAACCCTAGCCGCTATCCCTCAAGGCCCCAGCTTATCATTGATGGGTGGTGGCTACTACAGCTACTAGACCTAGACCCACAATGCCGCTGTACTACTAGGGTCTTGGAGGCTATCGACTAGGCTACTGAATAAACACCTACTGTCTTCCCTGTTTCCGTTATACGATTAAGCAAAGACCAATAACAGCAAGGCTCCCCTTGACGACACGTTACAACTCTCTCCCTCGCTATCGGCATTCGCCACTACTAGCCCTAGGCTTGACAGCTCCGGCTCGAGTTGTTTCACTGAGATAGGTGATCTTCTCCTGAGATTATATAGAGTTGAGAATGGTAGAGTTGAGATGATGAACCTGAATATTTCTTGGAGCAAGCAAAATGTGATCCAAAAAGTATTGATCAGGAAGTGATTGATATGGACCTCTGGCAAGAAGCTGGGAGTAGATAGAGTTAATGAGAGATTGAATATCTTCACCACAGTGCATGTAATCAGGAAGAATGATGTCACCATTAGTAACACCAATGTGAAGAAGTTGCTGTGCCCAGGCATCAAACTCAGGATCTTGACCAAGGCACATATTTTGAAGAAGATAGTGAATGAAAATGTTTGGCCAAAGATTGGAGTGGGTAAGAGCAGCAGCAACAATCTGTTCTCTTGAGCCATGTTGAATAACAGGAAGAATTTGAAACAACCTCAGGCACTAAGTACCTTTGGCTGTGTAGTGGAAGTGTAGTGAAAGATGAAACATGAGTTGAACTTCTAGTAAAGTGGGTGCCTTGTGAGGGAAAACCCAAGAAGAATCAATTGGAGTTCTGATGAGTTACATGGGGGTTTATATACTACTAGCTACCTAGATTGGAACTCTGTCTAAAGTGTGTAAGGGCCAGCCAGGATACTAAGTATGGAAATGCAAGACAAAAACTGGCCTAGTCCATGCGAGTGGGGCAGTGAGGAGGGAATTTGACTATTGGAGGGAAAAGATAATATGGGAATCATATGATATGTGGGAGAAACACCATTGGCATGGGACTAGAGTATGTGAGTAAGGCATGCGATGGTGTGATCTGCAGTTGCTATGTCATCAGCTGCTTAGGTAAGAGAGTCTTTGCACTACCTTGGTCAGGTGCCCTCATGCTATAAGCATATGCTGGTGTAATGTGGAATGCAAGGGTGGATGTTACCGAGTTGCAGCTTGAGGGGTTGTGAGTGTCTATGCCTAAAAAAGGGAATGTAGGAAGGGAGCAAGCAGGAGTGTAGTGAGTGGACAGCGAAGTGTAACATGTCCCCCTCCTTAAGGTCCAGATTCCAAATGGACCCAAGGGAAGAGGCAGTGGAGGTTAAGGGTGGAGATGGTGCAAGGGGCGAAAGGGTGGGTGTGATGAAATGCAGCAATGGCATCAGGGGCATGGGTGAGGTGGAAGTGAGGTTTTTAGGTGTGTTCAGAGGCATTGAAGCCCTTCTAGTGGACCAAGTACTGGAGGCCATGACCATGTGGATGAGAGTTGACAAGGTAATCCACCTTGTATTCGCCATCAGTGTCAGAAGGTAAAATAACTGGGGTGAAGGATGCAGGAATGGGCTGTCCTGGAAAAGGGGCGAGGTATGGTTTGATGTGTGACATGTTAACAACTGGATGGATGCAGTAAGAGGTGGGGAGCTGGAGGTGGATGGCATTGGGCCCAACAAGGTTGGCAATGGGGAACAGGCTGAGCCAATGATCAAGCAGTTTGGCAGGTTGTGGAGTGTGAAGGTGTTTGGAGGAAAGCCAGACCTTATCACCTGGCTGGTATGCAGGGGCAGAGGAGTGACAGGTATCTGCAGTGTGCTTCATGCACTGCTGGAACTTGTGGAGGTGACTGTAAGCATTGGCAAGGTAGGAGACATACTGTTCAGCAAGGTTATCAGCAGTGGGGGATGGCATGATGGTTGGTTTAATGCTGATAGCTGGGGAGTAGGTGCAAGTCAGAGTGAAAGGGGACTTGCTGGTTGCAGAAGAGACATGATTGTTTATGGTGAACTGGGCCATGGGTAGCCATTTGGACCAGTCTTCCAGGTGGTCAGCACAGTACAGGCAAAGGTACTGCCCAACTTCTCTGTTCATGCATTTGGTCTGTCCATTGGTCTGAGGATGGTATGCTGTGAAGAGTTGCTGTTCAATGTGGAGCTATTGGCAAAGGTTGGTCATGAGCTTGGAGGTAAATTGTGGGCCTTGGTTGGAGATGATGCTGTGGGAAAGTCCATGGTGCTTCCAGACATGGTGTAGATAGATGCTGGTGAGGTCTACAGAGGTGCAAGTGGTGTTGCAGGGTACAAGTTTGATAGCCTTGGAGAATTGGTCAACTACTGTCAGAATGGTGGTGTAGGAGTTGGACTCTGGAAGTCTGGTGATGAAGTTGATGAAGACATCTTGCCAAGGCCTGGCTGGGATGGATAAGGGCTGGAGTTTTCTGGCTGGGGGCTGATTGCTGGGCTTTACTTGCATGCAGTGGATGCAATGCTTGACATACTCCTGGGCATCCTTGGCCATGGTTGGCCAGTTGTAGTTCCTTCATAGCCCTTCCAGGGTTCTCTTCACTCCTGGGTAACCTGTGAAGGGCACATTGTGATGTAACTGGAGCACCTGGGAATAACAGGCTGGGAGTATGAACACTTTTCCTTGTTTCATGTGACATTTATCTAAGATGGTGTACCCTGATGCCTCCAATTGGGCCTAGACTGGTGCTGGGAGCTTGATTGTTTCATGGGAAATGCTGTCCATAAGGGCATCACTGCTAGGGTGCAAGATGACTGGTGTCAAAGTGTTCTTCATTTCCTGTACTCCAATGGTCTCTGGGGGAATGACCAACACCTGCTGGTTGTTGTCCTTGTTGCCTACCACCAAGTTTTCTCTCCTGCTAAGGGCATCTGCCTTGCCTATCATGGAGCTGGGCTTGTGGAACCATTTGAAATTAAACCTAGACAGGTATTGGGCCCATCAGGCTTGTTGCTGATTTAGGTTCTGTCAGGTTATAAACCAGGTCAGGTTCTGATAATCATTCCAAATTTGAAACTCATGGGTGGTTCTTTCCAGGTAATGCCACCAGGTCTCCAGTGCCTTGATGATGCTAAGCATCTCTTTGTCTGCAATTGGGTAATTGTGCTCTTCAGGTGTCATGACATGTGAGGAGTATACAACTGGATGCCACTTCTCTTCCTTTTCAACTAGTAATACTGCCCCTATGACAAAGGATAAGGCGTCACTTTCAAGCTGATACTGCCTGTCATTGTCTGGGTATACAAGCACTGGTGCTGTGGTAAATGCTTCTTTGAGACTGGTGAATACTGCTTCTTTGGCATCAGTCCAACAGAAGGGTTCATCCTTCCTGGTTAGGTCATGTAGGAGGTGGACTGTTTTCATGAAGTCCTAGATGAACCTTCAGTAGAAGTTGGCCATGCCAAGGAAGGATTGGACCCCTTGGACATTCTCTGGCCTGGGCCAGTCCAGTATTGCCTTTACCTTGGCTGTGTCCATGCTTACTCTGTTTACCCCTACTATCATTCCAAGGAACTCAACTTCTTGTACTGAGAATACACATTTAGAAGGTTTGATGAACAGATCATTTTCTTCAAGTCACCTGAGTACCTCCATGATGATCTTTTGATGTTCCTGCTAATTGTTGGTGGGTGTGAATATCATCAGGTTGTCAATGTTGTTATGCTTCACTCCTTATCCACTACACTTCCACTCCTTCCTTGCTACACTCCCTTCTTTAGGCATAGATATTTGCACCACCTTGAGCTGTGACTTGGTAACATCTGCCCTTGCTTTCCACACCACACCAGCATAGCTTACAGCATGAGGGCACCTGACCAAGGTAGCATAAAGACTCTCTTACCTAAGCAGCTGATGACACAGCGACTATGGATTGTGCCATCACATGCCTTACTCATGCACTCCAGTTCCACACCAATAGTGTTTCTCCCACATATTGTATGATTTCCATATTATCTTTTCCCTCCAATAGCTGAATTCCCTCTTCCTTGCCCCACTTGCACAGACCAGGCCAGTCTTCATCTTGCATTTCCATACTTAGTATCCTGGCTGGCCCTCACACACTTTAGATGGAGTTCCAATCTAGGTAGCTAGTAGTATATAAACTCCCATGTAACTCATCAGAGCTCCAATCGATTCTTCTTGGATCTTCCCTCACAAGGCACCTGCTTTACTAGAAGTTCAACTCATCTTTCATCTTCCACTACATGCAGCCAAAGGTACTTAGTGTCCAAGGTTGTTTCAGATGTACACTAGGACATTGGTGGACATGTCTGCAAAAAGTTCATTCATTATTGTCTGGAAAGTGGCCAGTGAGTTGCAAAGCCCAAAAAACATAATGAGGGGCTCAAAAGATCCTTAATAACAGGTAAAGGCCACCTTCCATTTATCTCCTTCCTTGATGTGGACATTGTTGTATTCCCAGTGCAGGTCCATCTTGGTGAAGAGTTGTGTGCTTTTGAGCTGATCAATGAGCTGCAAGATGAGAGGAAGGGGGTAGTTGTTGCATACAGTGTGTTAGTTAAGATATTGGTAGTCCTGAACCATATGCTTCTTTCCATCCTTCTTTGGTACAAAGAAGACCAGCACTGTCTGCTCAGACTTTGAAGGTTGAATGTACCCCTTGCATAGCTGATCATCAATGAACTTGTCCACTTCCTTTTGCTCTTGTGGACTTAGTGGGATGTTTTGCCCTTTCCTTAGCTTGAAGGAGTCCTTCAACTCAATAGCATGATCCCAGGGTTTTTGTACAGGCATTCACTTGGACTTCTTCTGCTCAAACACCTAAAGATATGGGTGATATTTTTTTGGCACCAGATCTTGGGCCCTTGGTTCTTCAGCAGGTCCTTCTTTCATGCCCTTCATGTCTATTCCTACTTCTTTCTCTTGTTCTTTGGCTCATCAGACTACCCATGAGATTTCTTCATAGTTGCATAACTCCAGGTAATCTGGGAGATCTATGGTTCCTTTCTTCTAATCAATCCTGGGATTGTGCATCTTTAGCCAGGGGTATCCCAGGATAAGGTCTTTTATTCCAAGGTCTGTTACTTTGACCTTTGTCTTTTCTACATGTCCTTGGTACTCAAGGAGGATCATGGCTGTATGCATTACTGGGCCCACTTTGTTCAGGGTTCCATCAGCATTACAGACAATTATGGGAGTCTCTAGCCTTTCAAGGGGAATGCAGTGTTGCTCTGTGAAGTTCTTATATATAAAGGTGGACTGTGCCCCACTGTTGAGCAGCATGAAGGCAGTCACAAAGTCACTGGCCTTGGTTTTAACCCAGACTTCTAGGCTGATTTCTTGTTGACTAGTGCTGAGGATTCAGATTACTGGGGGAGTGATTGTTGGGGTTTGTGCATGTGGGGGAGTCAGAGGTGGAGTGGGGTATAAAGAGGAATTAAGCACAGCTTTTGGTTCATGGTCACTGCCAAGCCACAGAGTGGGCTTCTCTTGACCAGGCAAGAAAATAGGTACTATACAGATGTTAGGGGTGATATGGAAGTGGTAGGAATGTGTGATGAATCTTTCTCTAGCCATCAGGGCACCTGATGCACCCTTCAGGCTCTGCCTTTTCCCTTGTTGTTGTATTGAATGACTTGAAAACCCAACTCTTCTTCAGGATTGGTCTGCTTCTTTACCACCATGGCTAACTTTTTCATCCTTAGTGGGGTGTTGTGGTCAAATTCTTCTTCTTCACCTAGCAAAATGTGCCAGATAGTCTTTCTCAACTTGCATTGGGCACTATGCCTGCCTTGTATGAATCTGCAAGAGGGACATTGGTTGACCCATAGCTGCCTACATTCCTTGATGTGATGGCTGGTTCATTTACAATTGAAGCACTTGGCCTGGCTATTGCTGCTGCTAAGGGCAAAAATGGCTTCTTCAGCATTTTCTTTGGCTAAATCTCTCATGCTAATTCAGCCTGATATCCTTCTTTCCATTCCTTGGATGTACTGCAGGGCCTCCATGGCGGTGCCAGTCTTTTGGATATTGGTCAAGTAGACCACTGGACTGTCAGATCTCTTTCCTTCCTTGAACAGCTGCATGATGATATGGCAGGAGGTGTTCTGTTCTAACAAGTGGACCACATGAAACAACCCTTAGTGAAGGGTAGTGAGCAGTGGGGCTAGTGAACAGGAGCGATGGATGAGTAGAGCTAGTGGGACCCTGGCATCGACTGAGAACTAAGGGAAAAACCCAAGATAACTCAAATGAGGATCTTGGGGCTAAATTCGCCAGCCTTATATACTTCTACAGTGGTTTGTATGTATTTGTACACTATTGCTAAATATATGTGCTTTAGGGCAGTCCTGGAAAGGTGGGGTTTATGCTACTGGCCTGAGGTGAGTCATGGGAAGTCATTGCACTGCCTTGCACAGCCTGGGTGCCAATGATGTGTGATTGCATAATAGTAAGGAGATACAGTGCAATGGTGACATCATAGGGCTAGGCAAGGGGGACTAGACTGCTTACTAAGGTAAACACAGCTTGGTGCAGCCATTGTGTGGTGTGTGAATGCTGTTAGCAAGATGGATTGAGTGGCATACCAGAGCTGGAAAAGGGGCAGAACCAGAAAAGGAAGGAGCAAGCAAGTGAGGTTGTAACACCACATGGATGTCATTGATGTCCACCTGTTGGTAAAGCATTTTCCATTGAACTAGGAAGTCATCAGTTCTCATTCCTCCTTGCTTGAATTCTTCTAGCTATCAGCATGTCCAATCTTTCTGGTTGGTGGCCCAGAATAGTCCTTTGACCTCTCCTTCTAGGTTGTTCCAGGTGTATACATTGCCTCATGTGAGGCAGGTCTGTGTGAATGGTCTAGCTTTGGGTCCCTTGAGGTGGGACAGTACCACAATGACTGCTTCATAGCTGGCAGCAGGGGCAATGTGGGCATTTACTTTGAGCCATGCTTTCATCTTGGCCCACCATTCTTTGAACTTGGTGATGCTACCATCATATTCTCTGGGGTTGGTGAACAATTCAACCTTTTTCATTGTCCTAGGGGGACCAGCAACTGCAAGCTAGCCTTGGAGTACTGCAACTATCTGTTGTCTGATGGTAACCAGTTGCTCCAGCTGCAAGATTTTGTTGTTTGAGGTGTGCAATGACCCTGCAAGCTGTGCATTCTGCTGGGTTATGGTAGTGAATTCATTCCCCATTGCAACTAGTTTGTCATGCATTCCTACAGTAGGGTCTGCCAGTAGGTCGAGGAGTGCCTGCTGCATATTTGAAGCAAGTTTCTTTCTTGATTATGGGTGGCTTTGCTGTCTTATACCAACTTCATCTGGTTCTTCTTCTTTCAAAGGCAAGTGGTGCTAGAGGTCTTGAGTGGATGATGGTCTTCTGATCTTGCCAATCTCCTGGTCTTGGCCTATTAAGGATCTGTATCTTTCTTGAATCCAAGCACTTCTTTGGTTTGCTTAGTAATCCCCCTATGGCTAAACTGAGAGCTTTATAGATTTCAAAGAATAACTACCAGCTATTGGCTTGGGTGTTCTCTGGCCAGCCATTCTGGTTTAGTTCATATCTGAAAGTTTCTCCATGAACTGCAGTAGCAGAGATAGTGCCTATAGAGTACTCTGCATAAGGGGTGTGGAAGAAGAGGATGAGGGAGTTGCAGTTAGTCTGAATTGTGTGAACAATGATGTAGATAAGACAAACAAGTAACAAGAAACTAATAAAACAAGAAAAGAACAGGAAGTAGTAGAAGAAGAGTGGGAACATCTGTAGATATAAAAAGAAGAACAAAAAGTGAGTAAGAAGTAAAAAATAAAAGGTTCAAAGATATTTTGTGGGTCACCACAAGCTGTTTCAGGGGTGAAGGCAGCCAGGAGTATCCACAAAGTGAACAATACTTGAAATAGCAGGCCTATTTGGGCAGGATAGGCATTGCAGGCAACGAAGAGAGTAGGGTCTATTGTAGGCATGATAGTCTGGGAAGGGTGGTGGCAGTAGAAGGAATTGCCTTTCAATAAAGGTGGTATACTCTTGGCAGTGGCACTGGTGTTCTTCTGCCTCAGCTATGAGGCAATGGAGGGTAGCAGGCAAGAGAGGAGGTGATATGGATGGAATGAGGTTGTTTGGGTCAGCAAAGGATAATGGGGGATAAACTAGGTTGGGCATAGCTGACAAAGCCTGAGTTATCCTTCTGCTCCACTCAGCAATATGGCTATTGAACTCCTGCTGAAAGTCCTGCTGGTTTCTTTCTTCTTCAGTGACTGCATCTGCTTCAAGGTGCAAAGTGACAGTGGCAAGGAGGTCAAGGTTGATTGGGTGCTATGGGCAAGGGGCAACTACTAGATGCTGTCTAACTTCCTGCTTGGCCAAGAGAAAAGTGGGGGCCAATTGGGCACAATTAGCATTCACTAGTTGAAATGCTTGAGTCCTGGCATTGGATAAGGATCCTGAAACAACCCTTAGGCAGGGCTGTGAGTGAGCTGGTGTGAACAGCAAGTAGTGGAGTAACTAGAGCTAGCAGGTGCCCAGGCATCAACTGAGGACTAAGGGGAAAACCCAAGATAACTCAAATGAGAATCTTGGGGCTGAATTGCCAGCCCTATATACAGTTACAGGTGTGTACGCATATTTGGTATGCCATTACTACATATGGGTAGTTTAGGGTAGACATGGGAGTGTGGGGCTTATGCTACTGGCTGGGGGTGAGTCATGGGATGTCACTGCACCACCTTGCGCAGCCCAGGTGCTGATGATGCGAGATTGTGTTATCATGGTGTGATGTGGCGCGATGGTGACATCGTGGGGCTGTGCGAAGGTCTGGGCTTGCTTACTAAGGTAGACACATCTTGGCACAGCCATCATGTGGCATGTGAGTGCTGTTAGTAAGCGAGTCACAGATACCAATGCTAGAATAGGGGGAGGAGCCGAAAGGAGGGTGAAATGTGGGTGAAATGTGGGAGGCGCGAATGAGGTCATAACACTACCCCCCAACTAAAGCTCAACCTCCGGGGGAGCAAAGGGGAGAGGCCAGGTGAAGAGTGCAGCGAAGGCTAAGTGAGAAATAGGATGTGGAGCAGAAGGATGAGAGCAGTGGAAATCCCAAAGGGCATTGGGGCAGTGAGTAAGGTTGGAAGCCGGTTCCCAAGTGCGATTGTTGTCAGAATATCCTTTCCAATGAACCAGGTACTGAATACCATGACCATGGGGGTGAGAGTCAACAAGAAAGTCGACCTCATACTCTGAGTCGCGATTATTGGTGACGGAGGTCAGTCTGGGGTGTGAATTGGGTTGATGTGGAAGTGGTGGTACATAAGGTTTGGTTCGGGAGATATTAACAATGGGGTGAATGCAGATATACTTGGGAAGATGTAATTCCATGGCATTCAGCCCTTTAAGGGAGAGGATGGGGAATGGGCCAATCCATCAGTCGGTAAGTTTGCGACAGGGGAATGGTAGGGTTAGATTATTGGTCACAAGCCAGACTTGGTCCCCTACTGCGTAACAGGGAGCAGGAGATCAATGGGTATTTCTGGTAATGGCCATCTGCTCTCGGGCTTTTGCAAGGTGCTCCTTAGTCTGTTGGAGGACAGTTTGATAGTCATGAGCTTGTGCTGATGCAGCAGGTGATTTCGAATCACAGGGCTCCACCCCCATTCTGGGTTGGTATGTGCAGGTGACCTGAAAGGGGGAGAATTTAGAAGCAGTGGACTGCTTCACATTAAGGGAGAATTGGGCCAGGGGCAGCCAGTGCGCCCAGTCATCCTATCGTTCAGCACAATACATACAGTGGCTCAAACAATTGTCCGAATGTTTGCATGTTTTTCACTAATGGCAATATTCCCTAACAACCACTAATCCTCACCTCATACTATTGGTGTATGAAATGAAGATCTTACTCTTGGCTACAGGATTGGTCTATAGTGCAAAAGATTTGGATGAAATCTGATTGAATGGCAGCAATTTCAAAACAACCACTCATTCAGACAATTGTTTGACTTTGTACAAAATATGGTATCTAGTACTTGGTATGACCTCCCTTAGCCTTGATAACTGCTTGGATCCTTCTAGGCATACTTTCTATCCATTTTTGACACTGTTCCACAGATATTTTGCCCCATTCCTCTACCACCCTGTCCCATAACTGATGGACTCCAGTAGGTGCATTGGGATAACCAGAAAGGCACTTTTTAAGATGACCCCAACTATGCTCAATGGGACTGAGGTCTGGGGATTGTGCAGGCCAATCTAGAAGCTTGATGTTCTGCTCCTGGAACCATTCCTGAGCTCTTCTTGAGGTATGTTTGGGATCATTATCCTGTTGAAAGATAATGTCATCTTCTGGAATGCCAGATTCTTCCATGCTTTGCAGCAATCCTTCCTCCAAAATTGCCACATACTGTTCAGCATCCATCCTCCCTTCAACCTCACTTAAAACCCCCACTCCATTCCATTCCATGCAGTGTTACAATCATGCTGTACTCAATGCTACACTTGGTGTAGAGATTGGTATGTCTCTATGGTTATACAACACTTACTTTACCCCTTTTCATTGCTTTCCATCTTTTCCAGTCAATTCATTACCTACTAGAATAGTCTGGTCGGACTATTTAGTCTTCTACTGACTGGCCAGACTACTTGGACTTCTATTGACCATGTGTCCGACTTATCGCTGATCGGACATATTGAACCCATAATAGTCTCAACCCCTTAACATAGAGCTTCTTTTGAATGAGTAGCTAGGGTTCGGGCATACCTGAACTATAAAAAATTTGTACTTGTCATTCTGCAATGGCAGCTACCGTTTGGCTCACATCACACACCACTGGGGACCGTCTCCCTCCACCGTTTTTGCCTCCATACTGTTTCTTAGGCTGTACCAACAGTCACCTACCTTTCTACGACTGGACTACTGATCCCTACAAGTCCGGACTACCACCAGACTATTTGTATGCCCCAAGACTTCACTCAGGACTAACCCTCTTTCCACAGAGTCCCTTTGGGGTGAACATACATTTGCTCCCCCCCTTTACTCAGACACTCCCTGGTGGCCAGGACTAGCTGGTATTTTATCTACCAGTCCACTCACCCACCTTTTAGTCTTTTCATCGGGTCCTGCTACACTTTTTCCTCTATGCTGGCCCTTATGCTCAGTTGCTCACACTCCCTCACTACAGTTTCAGCACCCCTATGATGCCCTATGATAAGTGCTCCTCAGCCCTACAGTTGCCATTCGCCTTCATTCATACTATGGCTCCCTGCATGTGACCCATAGTCCCACAGTCACACAACTACATACAATCTATCAGCAATGCCTCACAGCACAGTCTCACACCAGTCACATGACCCACATGTGATACAATCTAGACCCTTCACACAGCCACTTGGCACAGCCCTCATGCCCTATAATTAAACATGGCTCCTAATGGAAGACCACAGCACTCACAGCCATTATACCTTGAGAAACAGACCCTGGACCCCTTTACAGTTGCCCAGCATGCACATACACATGTACAACCTTATGGTTCAAGGCATGACCCTTGACAATGGCTATCACCCCTTGGACTCGCCCATGGCACATCACCAAAGTCACAACCCTTCACCCTGACACTGCCCTTGGCTCCCCATGCATTCTGATCCAGCTCCACAGTCCTGCATCATGCCATATTGCACCATAGTTACACAATCACTTGTTATTGCACCACCCTCATTCCTCAGCCTATAGTGATACTTGCACATAGACATTGGCATGACTTATACGGACTCACAACCAATAGCCACTCACCCACACAATCCTAGGCCCTGGGTTACACCTCATAACAGACAGCCATGCATAGCATCACACAGCCCTGCACTGCCATGCACTGCCCTGAGCATAGCCCTGCTTGCATGGACCAAGACTTGCCCTTGACCCAGAGACCCAGAGACTCTGCAGACCATATACAGTAACAGAACCTGCCCTTAACAGACCATATGTAGTAATAGTGTACAAATACAAACAAACCCTGTAATAGTATATAAATCCCTGCTGCTACCCTCCTAGACCCCAGTCTATCATTGATGGGTAATGGCCACTAGCATCTCAGGTCTACTCCCACAATACCGCTACACCACTAGGGTCTTGGAGGTTATCGATGGGCTGCTATATAAATGCCCATGACCTTCCCTGTTCTCTTCAATCACTAGTAAGACCCACGACAGCAGGACTCCCCTTGAAGACACATGCAACTCTCACCATCGCCCCAACATTTGCCACTACTAGCCCTAGGCTTGACAGCTCAGGCTTGAGTTGTTTCATGCAGCCCCATACCATCAGAGAACCTCCTTCAAACTTAACTGTACCTTTGACCTCTCTAGAAATCAGACCTTTCTCCTTCTTTTTCCACATATACTCCTGTCCATCTAATCCAATCCTATTGATCTTGGTTTCATCTGACCAAATAACCCTCTTCCAGTCCTCTATAGTCCAATATTGGTACTTGAGGGCAAAGGCCAATCTTCTTTTTCTATGGCTGGCAGAAAGAAGGGGTTTCTTCTTCTTTACTACAGCCTTTAATGAGGCCTCTTTCAGGGTATTCCTCACTGTCTGTGAGGAGACAGGAGAGTCAATGATGGAATTGATAAAATGAGTGGCCTGGACTGCATTTTTGGCCTTGCCAGTAATGATTTGCTGGACAATGGCACATTTGTTGATAGATGTAAGCTTGAAAGGACAACCAGCATGAAGCTTTTTCTCTTCAGATCTAATCTCCTGGAGTATTGTGGCCACAGTAGACTTGCCTAGGCCAGTTTGGAAAGCAATTTGGTGGCAGGAGATCTGAAGAGAAGCCAGGGAAATGATGTTATCCCTTTGAGCAGCAGAGATAGGTTTCATGGTAAGGGTGGGAAGAAAATAATATGATAGAAGGGTTTATATATGTCTCCTCATAGAAGATTACATAACCATAACATAATAGAGCATTTATCTAAGATACATAAGCACTTTACAGTATTTCAGGGTCTATTTTATATAATGGAAATTAAAAGTCAAACAATTGTCCAAATGAGTGGTTGTTTTGAAATTGCTGCCATTCAATCATATTATTTTCTTCCCA
>JBBPTI010000429.1:0-14365 GCA_038093995.1 Tylopilus aff. callainus | reverse complement strand
TAGTAACCATGCCTGCCCTTACTTACTTTAGGCTCTGCTTGAATCCTGTTTGTAGTAGTATATAAGACTGCCTGTATTATATCAGAGCCCCAATCAATTCTTCTTGGGTCTTCCCTCACAAGGCACCCACTTTATAGGAAAATTGGTCCACTTATCCGTTTCGCTCTGCTTCACTACTCTCACTCTACACACCTCCTAGTGCCTTGCACCCGAGGTCGTTTCATTAAGAATTGATTCCTCTCTTCGCCACTGTCGCCCTCCAACTGCCCCGAAGGCCCCACCCATCACCCTTTGTGTTATCAGTAAGCAGAGTTGTACCCGCATCTCCCTTGTTGACATGGAAGGACACTAGTGAACACTATACATGCTAAGTCAGCCCCCGCTGTTGTAGTTGGCAGCTTAACAGGTGGACAGCATCTAGTAGTCACCCCTTGCCCAATTCACCCCATCAACCTTGACCTTCTCGCCACTGTTGCTTCTCATCTCGAAGCCAACACTGCTACTGTTGCTGAGAGAGAGCAGAGAGAGCTGTGGGAAGAGATCGACCAGGCCATTGCAGATTTTGCTGCAAGGTCTAGGGCATCAGATATGCCTACACTTGTCTATTCCCCATCCCCCATCGCTGACATCGACCCAAACAACTTCATTCCCCCCACACCACCTATCCCCTCGCCCTCTACTCTTTGCCAGCTTATCGCCAAAGCCAAAGAACAAACCTGCCATTATGAGGAGTACACAGCCCACATAGAAGCCCAGCTTGCTGCTCCCCTTCCCCCTTCCCCTGACTACCACGCCTGCTGTAGGCCAGATCACCTTCACCACCCTTTTCATTTTCTGCCATTCCACTCACACCCGAGACAGTCCGGGACATCCAGTACTGTACTGGTGCACAGTCTCAACAAGCCAGGCTGCCTCCGCCCAAAAAACCTTCTTCGGCAGCCCAGCAAGTTTCTTTAGTTTTCCTTTTTGCACTTACTTGTCTTTGCCTTCCCCCTTTCTTAGTGTTAGCTTTCTTCTCCAAGGATGTTCCTGTTTTTCTTTTGATACTCCCTTTTAGCCTCCTGTTTTATTTCTTTCTTGTTACTTGTGTTTTGCATTTATCGCCTTCTCACCTGTGTTCAGTTTGATCGCAATACCCTTCTTGTTTCTTTGCAGTTACCCTTGGGAGAGTACTCCCTTATCATCACTACACCTACTGGCACACAAGGCCACAACTTCCACTATGAAAACACCCCTACCAACTGGGCTGAGTCAGCACCCCAGGATGACTGGTAGACTTTTGTAACTCCATGTTTGAACTAAAGTTCCCGGCAACAGCTATAGGGGGATTATTTAGCAGGCTGAGAGAATGCCCATCGCATCCTGAAGGAAGAGTAATCAGGATCCTCAATAGGCTGCATCCAGGAGACTATCAAGATCAGAAGACCATAGTCCATGCGAGACCTTTAGCGCTGCTCCCATTTGAAAGGCCCAGCCACAGCTGGTACAAGAGATACAAGGCGCCGGTAATCAAGAAAGAAGTTCGCTTCCAATATGTCACAGGTACTCCTCGATACCATCGCAGACCCCACTATTCCTCTACCAGACAAACTCGCTGCCATTGTGGCTGAGTTCACCACTGTCACCACTCAGAATATCCAACTCGCACAATTGCTGCATGTGTCCAACAACAAGATTATCCATCTCGAGCAGCTGGTGACGGTAGGACAAGGCACAGTAGCCACTCTCCAGGGCCAGATCGCCACAGTGGGCCCTCCAGGTACCTCAAAGAAAGTTGAATTGTTTGCAGACCCAGGCAAATACGACGGGTCCATTGCCAAATTCAAAGAATGGTGGGCCAAGATCAAGGCCTGGCTCTGCATCAATGTGCACATTGCCCCCACAGGAAGCTATGAAGCAGTTGTGGTAGTTTTATCCCAGCTGAAAGGACCAAAAGCTGGCCCCTTTGCACAAACCCACCTTGCCTGTGGAAATGCATATCTGTGGAAGGACTGCAAGGCCAAGATAGAGGGCCTATTCCATGCTGCCAACCAGAAGGATTGGGCCTGCCAACAGCTGGAGGAGTTCAAGCAGCAGAACATGCGGACCAACAACTACCTTGTCTGCTGGGAAGCCCTATACCAGCAAGTGCAAATCGACGACATGCATGCAGTCCACCTCTTGGAGCAGAACACGGCCCACCATATCATTTTACAGATCTTCAAAGAAGGAAAGCACCAGGACAAGCCAGCACTCTATTTGGATAACATTAGGAAGACTGGATGCACAATGGAAGTGCTCAGCTTCATAAGGGGGTATGAAAGGAAGGCCCCTGCAAGGATTAGCAGTCGAGGGTTAGCACAGGAGAACCTTGAAAAAGACGTATTCGCCCTTCCAAGCAGTGATGCCCGTGCAAAGTGCTTCAATTGCAAACAGACCAGCCATAGAATTCAAGAATGCCGGAAGCCAAAGATTAACCAATGCCCAGCCTGTAAGTTTGTTCATGGTGGACATAGCACTTATTGCACCAAAAGAAAAATGCTGTGGAGGATCCCGCTAGCAGAAGATGAAGAGCCCACAGGCACAGAAGCCCTGGTAAGAATTGCTGAGCTGGCAGAAGAGATACGAAAGAGAAACAACCCGGAGATGGATTTGGATTTTCCAACCAAAGGATCCCAGATGAAGGGAAAAGGCAGGGCCTAGGGAATGCGTCGGGTGTTCCAAAGGCTGGTAAGACTCCTAACAAGTGCACCCCCATTACCCATGTTATCATCTCTAAAGACCGAGAATGGTGTATTCCCCTTAGACTGCCCAGTCTAGAGGAGCCCGCTGTAGAGAGTGGTACGTCTCTACGGTGGTATCCCTACATCTCATGTCCTTTCGTACGGTCTCTGTGCCCTTTTTGTTTCTACCTTCACACCCCCCTTCTTATCTTGTACAGTAGGACTGGTCGACCGGATGCAAGTCCATCAATAAGTCTGGAAGACCGTCGGTTTTATTTCATTTCATGTTCTCTCAACTAGTTTATTCTTGTTTCTTCTTTAGACTCAGGTTCCTACAGTTGTACCTAAGTCTCAGGCATTCCCAGACTATAAAGCGATGTCATAGGAACTTGGAATGTAGCTCCCATTTTAGCTCTTACCACACCATTTACCATTCACCAACCGTTCACTGCACCGCGACTGCTCACCATTTACAACCATCTTATCTCCCATCACCGCCCCCAACCGCTAACGCTCTACAAGACCGTCGGACTTGCGCTTCTTGCTGGTCAACTACTTGAGGACTTCCCTGATCCACTCCCTGTGCTCCAGAGTCCCTTAGGGGCAAGCCTATCACTCCCCACACACACTGACAACCCCTAGGACTTCTAGGACTTCTACCCAAGTCCACCCCAGAGTCCTTGTCTTCTTTACAACTGGAGCCCACTGCAAGGGACTCACAACAGGGTTCCAGACGAAGTCAACGACTCATTGCCCAGCAACCCGACCTTGAAAATTTACGTGCACATTTTCACAATTTGCAAATCAGTGAGGACTCCACCTTATTTCATCCAGTGTCACCCTCAAATGCAAGACATAACCGTTCTGACCTCCCTGACATAACCGACCACAAGCTCAGTTCACTGACAGGTGATAGCTTGGACCGCTCTTCCGCTGATTCGGATTGGCTGAATAAATCCCATCTCCGCTCTACATCATCTGTTTTAGCTGACATGCAGCCATCGGGTTCCTGGCAGACCCCCAGTGTTGAGACTCTGAGTCCGACTGTCGCAGAAGAAATTCTAGGTGACGAGCTGAACATAGGATCTTTCATTCCTGGTGGATATATAGAGTCCACTCCCAGGAGAGTGGAGGAGAACCTCCCCACATCTCAGATTTCCAGCTTGCTTTCACCACTCACTGTGGACTACTTGCCCCAGTCGTCTCCATCTCATAGCACATCGTCTTCCAGCACTCCATCCTTACAAGATCTCTTTGATGACACTGAGGGCTCATTTCGCCCAAGTCCGCTATCACCAGCCCGCATTTTTCGTGCTCCATTGTCGCTCACCGCGTCCTCCGGTCTTGCACCTATTCCCATACCACTCTCTCATCTTCACCTTCCCCAACCTCCACTCCCTCCTATAGTCCCTCCACCTGGACCAATGGCTAACCAAGGCGCTACTATGCCCGCCCGTGGGGCTTGTGGTGCTCCTGAATTTACTGGGGAGGTACCTACTGAGCTTCCCCACTTTCTAGACCAGGTTGACACTCTAGGAACTGCTGCCGGTCTTACCGCCACAGAGAAGATTTGCGCCACACTGCGCTACGCTGCCTATGACGAGTCAGACTGCTGGAAAACCCTTGAAGAAGCCACTGCAGTTCCGGCCGATTGGGACCAGTTTATAGATGTGGTCAAAGATCTTTACCCTGGTTGTGAAGGCGCTAACAAATTCTGTCGTGCTGACCTTCAGTACCTGATCCACGAGACCAGCACAAAGCCTATGTGCACCCTCACTGACTTTTCCCAGTACCACCGCAGTTTTATCAAGATTGCCACACTGCTAGTCCAGGCGAGGAAGCTCTCGGACTTGGACTGAGACACTCTGTTCCTTGCCGGACTCCCTGCGGACTTGGCAGCTCAAGTCCGCCACCGCCTTCTCATTACCAAAACCATGCACCATCCTGCCAATCCATATTCCATTAAGGATACTCTCAATGCCACCCAGTTCCTATTAACTGGCGCAGCTCTTCGTCCCCTTCCGAGCCTTGTGTCGGGGCCCCTTCTGACTCCAACTCCATACTACCCAACATGGGCCACCTCCACAGCCCTGCCAGTTGCTCCGCCACAGACCGCTCCGCCGGTCATCGTTAAACAAGAGCAGGTGGCAATGCAGTGCTCCTCCAAATGCTCTTGCACCTTCTGTGATAAGTATGGGCATTTCATTGGCAATTGCCCCGACGTCGCCAAGTACCTTGCAGCCGGGAAGGCTAGCAGGGGCACTGATGGTCGGATCTGCCTTCCTGACGGGAAGCGCATCCCACGCATTGAGGGCACGTCTTGCCTGAAGGATTGTCTTGATGCAATTGGGACATGAGCTTCTGCCCCGCCTGCTACTAACATCACTACTGGACTCCTATCCCTTGTCATACCTGACACTGACGCAGTTTTGGATATCGAGCCGTCAGTTTTCCTAGCTCCTGCCGAGCGCTGGGACAACAATCCAGATGTCGAGATAGCTGACCCTGAGTTTAGACAATACATGGCTTGCGCTGCAGCCATGTTCAAGGCCGAACGTGTTACGCTCACGGCTACGCTACGTTCCATTCTTTCCTACACTTCCTTCTTTAGCCACTTTGACCCACACCACAGCGCCGCGACTCGGTCTTGCCCAAGTCCTGTTCCCACACCGGTAAGCACAGTAGCCGCAGCATCCGGGCACCAGATCACAGTAGAGTAAAGACCCGCTTACCTGGCTACTGATGCCACACTGCAGCACTTAGGCAATCCACAGTCGCAATGGCACCTTATGTTGCCACCCGGTCTCACACCTATAGCGATACTCGCACATCGCATGCCATAGCACACCACCCGCTCCCACACCAATAGCAATACTCCCGCTATTGCACCATAGCACGCCTTCCGTTCTCACCCAAATGGCATTAACCTTGCGATGGCGCCATCACTCGCCACCCTTCCCCACTCCAGTAGCGTTTCGCCTGCACCATCGCCTCTCTCGCACGGACCAGGCCAGTTTCTGTCTTGCACTTCCTTATTTAGTAACCATGCCTGCCCTTACTTACTTTAGGCTCCGCTTGAATCTGGTTTGTAGTAGTATATAAGACCGCCTGTAAATTATCGGAGCCCCAATCAATTCTTCTTGGGTCTTCCCTCACAAGGCACCCGCTTATAAGGAGTTTGATCCACCTTTCCATTTCGCTTCACTTCGCTACAAGTCCCCTTGTGCCTAGCACCTGGGACATCATCTTGCTCGTTCCACTTGATGCCTCCTTGCCTTTGTGCCTGAGGTCGTTTCAGAACGGGCCAAGGACAAAGGCAAGCGAGTCCATTTCGACGGAGTAGAATTACCTACCTGCAGACAGAACCGCGCTGGTCCTCATGCAGCAACGGCCACCAAAGAAATCGCCTCACCGGCGATTGAGGTGGCCCGCGCCCCGACACCTGGACCTTCGAAGACCGTGGTTCCTGTTTTGGCCCCTGCAGCACCAGCTGCTTCCTCATTCGCCCCTAAAGCTAACCCTCTTCCTTGGACAGAACTAACTAACTCCGCCACTACCCCCACTGGGCAGTTCCGTTACACCTTTCCCCTAGAAGACAAGACCGCCCCTAAGTGGCTCCTCAATCAGATCCTAGAGGCCACTGTACCAGTAACTATAAAGGACATCATTTCTCAGGTCCCAGATGTGTGCAAGCACTTCCGGGAGGCCTCTGCTATTATCCACATCCCCACAACTGCTAACCTTGTGCAGGTCAATGAGCTTGCCGGTTGTGACCCAGCAGCCGTGGAATGAGAGTATGGCGACCGTGTCCTTCGAAGCAATGACGGCCGTATCATAGCGTCTCACAGCATCCCGCTGCAGTCTCTACAGGCTCGTGTTGTAGGGACCGATCGAACGATTACTGCAATCTTGGACACAGGGTCCGAGATCATCACCATGCCGAAACGGTTGTGGGAAGAGCTCAGACTACCAGTCCGCTCTGACCACCTCATGACGATGTCCAACACTAACACCACCACAGAATCTACCATTGGTGTCGTCGAAAACCTTGCTCTAGACTTTGGTACAGGCGAGGTTTGCCTACAGGTTCAAGTGGTACCATGGGCCAACTTTGACCTATTGCTTGGTCGCCCATTTCATTGTCTCATGAGCGCGTCTACTAATGATTTCCCTGACAGGGCACAAACTATCATCCTCCGAGACCCTAACACGGGCAAGGAGTTTAAGCTACCTACCTGTTCTTGAACAGAAGGATGTCTGCGCTGCCGCCATGGTTTTGCTTGTGCCGATCATTGGCCTACTATCAAGTTTCACCAGGGTTTTTAGATGTCGATGATCTGCCGAAAGATTGGGGAGATACTCACACTTCATCTCTGCAGCTCACTGCTTCTTCATCCAAATTTTTATCTCGTAGATCGACGGACTTACGAAGACCATCACGGTCTCCTACCTATTCCTTCCTCTCCTCGACTCAATCTTCCTTATCACCTTCCAATGTTTCTGCATTTGGTTCTGTTTTCACCTTCGACCCAACTTCTCACTCTCTTGCGTATAAACCGGTAGCTAAAAAGGTTTGGCCAGTCGCAGCTCCTCTCAAGAAGGAGTATTGCGTGCTGTGCCACTTACCTGACGACCCTCTTGCTGGTCTTGTACCACTACCTGCTCACCTGCCAGACTTTGTCCCCGGACTTCATTTTACTCAGGAACACGCTGACGCGCTCAATCTTGACCCTGCAAATTGGCTATGGCCCGAAGAAGTTAAGCTGGTCAGGTGGATCGTACGCAACCATGAAGCTGCCTTTGCTTGGATTCCTACTGAGCGTGGGCGCCTTAACGAACAGTGTTTCCCACCTGTCAAGATACCAACAGTACCCCATACGCCATGGGTCCTCCGCAATATACCGATACCTCCGAAGGCCTGGGATCAGGCGATTCAAATTATCAAAGACCACATCGCTTCGGGTGTATATGAGCCATCGGCCGCAGCCTATCGCTCGCACTGGTTCTGTGTCCTGAAGCAGGATGGAAAAACTCTTCGCCTTGTCCACGACCTTCAACCCCTCAATGCTGTGACCATCAGGGACTCCTCTGTCCTGCCGTTTGTCGAGCATCTTGCCGAATCCTTTGGTGGATATGTGGTCTACGGTATGATGGACCTCTTCGCTGGTTACAACCAAAGACCTCTGCATGTGGACTCTCAAGATATGACAACTTTTAATAGTCCACTCAGTCCCTATCGTCTCACCACTCTTCCCATGGGCCATACTAACGTGGTCCAAATTTACCAAGCCAATATGGCGTTTATTTTGCAGGACGAGATTCCACACCATACCATGCCATTTGTCAATGACTTACCCATGAAGTCCGAGACTACAAGGCACCAGCGGCCCAACGGATCCTACGAGACCATTCCTGAGAATCCGGGAATCCGTCTTTTTATTTGGAATCACCTTGTCGTCATTCACCGTATCTTACAGTGATTGCAGAACGTCAATGCAACGGTCTCCGCCAAGAAGTTTGTACTTGCGGCCCCAGACGCCACCATTGTTGGGCACAAGTGCATCCCCAAAGGATGTATAGCACATGAGGCCAAGGTCCAAAAGATTATGGACTGGCCGGACTGTGAAAACCTTACCCAAGTCCATGGTTTCCTTGGTACCTGCGGTGTTGTCCGCATTTTCATCCGTAATTTCGCCTCTCTTGCTCGACCGTTAATTAATCTCACACGAAAGGGTGTCCCCTTTGAATGGGGCAATGCTCAGAAAGATGCGATGGCTCGTCTCAAGGACGAGATTATTAAGTCCCCCGCGCTCTGCTGCTTGGACTATGAGTCCGGCCGAGAGGTTGTCCTTGCCGTAGACACCTCGGTTATAGCGGTCGGGTTCATTTTATCACAGGAAGGCGAGGATGGCAAGCGCTATCCAAACCGTTTTGGTTCTATTAGCCTTACGGAAGTCAAGAGCCGCTATTCGCAGGCGAAACTCGAACTTTACGGACTCTTTCAGGCACTTTGCTCAGTTAGGGTCTTCATCTTTGGTATTGCTAATCTCATTGTAGAAATGGATGCTAAATACGTCCAGGGAATGATCAACAACCTGGACCTTCAGCCCAACGTGACCATCAATCGATGGATCGCAGGTATCCTCTTGTTCCATTTCCAGATTCGTCATGTCTCCGCGACACGGCATGCAGGTCCAGACAGTCTTTCTTGGCGCCCTTCTTCTGATAAGGATCCTCCTGAAGAAGGGAGCATCGAGGACTGGCTCGACCAGGCCTATTCCTTCGCTACCATTATTCTTAATGATCGTGCACTACCTCATTCATACCTACCATTCGCCCCCTCCTTATATCTCTGCACTGGTCCGCCTACGTCCACGAACTATGCTCTTTTGCCCGCACTGTGGCCTCAGTCTACTTGGCCTTATGCTGTGGTCTTCTCCTCTGCCACCACCAACCAGAATCACCCTACAGACATACCTATCATCCCACGGTCCGCTAAAGCTATGGTGCGAGAGGCCCGCATCTGCATAATCTGAGACTTCCTTCATTCCCATATGCGCCCAACTGACCTCTCAGATGCCGAGTTCCAATCCTTTGTAAACTCAGCAACAAAGTTCTTCATCCTTAACAATTCCTTATGATGCCATGAACCTCATGGATGACACCAGCTTGTCATACCGGAAGACCACCGGTACGGACTGATTAAGGAGGCACATGATGACCTCGGGCACAAAGGTGTCTATACAGTCTGTACTCGGTTACTCCTTCGCTTCTGGTGGCCAATGCTGGTCGACGATGTCAAGTGGTTCGTGCGTACTTGCCATGAATGCCAAATTCATCAGACTGCTCACTTCCATATTCCCCCAACCGTCCCAGTTGTTGGCGGACTTTTTCGGAAAGTACATGTTGACACGATGCTGATGCCCCACTTTGGCAGATATAGATATATCATCCAGGCCTGCTGCGCTCTAACCACTTACCTGGAATGGTGTATGTTGCAGTCTGAGAATGGCACCTCAATTGCCACCTTCCTCTTTGAAGACCTCCTCTGCCGTTGGGGTCCCATTTCCGAAATTGTAACTGACAACGGCCCCGCTTTTCTCCAGGGTTTAGACATCCTTGCGGACTGGTATGGTATTCGCCACATCCGTGTCTCCCCCTACAACTCCCAGGCAAATGGGGTGGTCAAACAGCATCACTTTGATGTCCGGGAGTCCATCATCAAAAGTTCCCTGGGAGGGGAGTCTCGCTGGCATACTGCCGCTCACTCGGTCTTTTGGGCCGAGCGCGTGACAGTGGTCTGTTCCACCAGTCTATTGCCATATTTTATGGTTCATGGCGTTGAACCACTCTTTCCATTTGATCTCGCTGAAGCTACTTTTCTTGTCCCATTACCAGAAACAGATCCCTTCACTCCATCCGGACTGATCACCTGGTGAGCATGCCAACTTCAAAAGCGTCAGGACAACTTGGAGTCGATTCGGGAACGTGTAACGAAGGCCCGCTTTGACTCGATCAAGCACTTTGAGACTGCTTTCAAGAACCGAATCACGGACTTCGACTTCCGCCCTGGGAGTCTAGTCCTCATTTGTAATACCCGTGTCGAGAAAGAGCTGAACCGAAAGATGAAGCCTAGGTACATCAGTCCAATGGTGGTCCTTCGCCGGACTTCTGGAGGATCATATATCCTGGCTGAGTTGGACGGCGTGGTCTCCAAGCTGCGCTATGCAGCTTTTCATATTATCCCTTACTACCCTCGTTCCAAATCCTCAATTCCTGTCACGAGCCTTACTGGTCTTGATGATGAAAGCCTAGACAGGCTAGCAGGAGAAGAAGTCCCTGAACCAGACGAAGCAGACCCAGACTTCAATGACCCGGACCTATAAGTCCATGGTCTCCTACGATACCTGTTCCTCCTCTCTGTTCCACCCCGGGATTCGTCTGGCACTCTCTCCTATGTACTGAAAAGACCGTTAACAGACTCTATGCCTTTCTCCACTCCTCTCCACTCCTCATATACCATCTAAACAAAACACAATAGAACCATAAAAACATAAAACATAAAAGTAAAGTCCGTCTCCTTCCTCTGTTCGTGTCTCCATGTGACTGTATCCAATGTACCTCCTGACCTTCGCACGTGCCTTGAGGCACCGCGCACCTTTAACTTCATAGACTAAATACCACTACATATACCCCATAGACTGAAGAAAGAAGACCGAGGAAGATAAGTCGGGTGGCACCCCGCACAATTCTTCTTATGTTTCCTTTCTTATGCATGCTATGCCTTGTTCCGCTTTGTATTTCGTTTCGATTATGGCCTATTTTATAAAAAGGACTACATATGACACGTGCGGACTTCTACAGGGACGACGATACTACCTACTCAGAGTCGAGAGGCTCGGGGATCACGCTCAGCTCCTTGGAGAGGACCCATAACGCTGCCAGGATCTCGTCCTGTTGCATTTCCAGCTTCTTCGTGTCAGTACGAAGCTGAAACAGGCACACTTCCAGAGCGTTGATATGACACATCACTCCCTCGATAGGCCTCTTCTCCTCGCGCGCGGTCTTCCTCGGGCGAGTCAGTGTGGCCTGCTCCTTCCCCTTCCCCTTAGCTTTGACGGGGATCGGTTCGACCTCCTCCACCTCCGAGTCGGACATGACCTTGACCGGCGACATGGGTCGCTTGCTAGACCCAGCTTTGGTCGCCATGCGAGTCGGCCATTTCGTAACCGCTGGTGCAGGCTCTAGCGGATCATGAGTTCATGCTGCTACCACCACAAGACTGCTTACCTTTAGCGGCGGCCTGCACTGCTCCCGCTCCTGCGGCCACCTTCTTCCGTGGGGCCGCCCATCCAGTGCTCAGGTCACACTTGATTTGGCGATCGTAGCACCGCTTGCAGGCAGAACCTGGACCTGGCACACACCACTCGTCTGTGTTGGCAGCCCGGCACTGCGTGCAGACCTTGTCAGTCCACCGCCTCACCTGCAGCACGTCTGAGGGCTTGAGCCTCTTTGTGGCCGTGTCCTCGCCGTCGTTGTCGTGCACCCTCTACACAACCATTAGTAGCTCACAATTAGATACCCATACCACGTACCTTCGCGGATGATGCCTCAGACATCCCATCAGACGGTGCGGTGTGCCTTGCTGCGTCCACTGCCGGCGCGTTTTCCTGCATGGCGTCCGTCTCATCCTCCACGGGGGTGAGTCCTTCAACAGGTCCAGCGACCACTTCATCTTGCTGTGTTTCGGCCGTCTGAGGAGCCACGGGCTCGTGAACCAACCAGGCGCGGAAGAAACCGTCAGCCTCATCGAGTTGCACGTTGATGTCTTCAGGCAACGATGTGTTGAGCCCAAGGTTTGCCACCGCCTCAGTCGCAGCGTTCCAGGCATCCTGGTGACAGTCTTATTAGTGTCCACACCCCACGGCTTTTTGGATTCACCATCCTTGCCCCGAATCGCTTCACCCAGTTGTCCTGCTCCTCCTGTAGCCCCTCACTGTCTCCCGGCCTCTTCATCACCTCGGTATTGAGTGCCTCGGTGGCCTCACGGAAGGCGCCTTGCAGCTTCGCTCAATGTGCCATGCTGGCGTTCATGAGTTGGCGGTTTTGTTCGAATCGGCTGGACATGGTTGGGTGGTGTAGAAGAGTGAGGATAGATGAAGAAGAAGTCAACCGACAGCAGACTTGTAGTCACGACGCACCCACCATTTCGAACCCCGCACCAACGCGTATCACATGACCTGACTGGGGACAGTCAGTCGCTAAGTCCCCCGCAGATGTAGAGAGTGGTACGTCTCTATGGTGGTATCCCTACATCTCATGTCCTTTCGTATGGTCTCTGTGCCCCTTTTGTTTCTACCTTCACACCCCCCTTCTTATCTTGTACAGTAGGACCGGTCGACTGGATGTAAGTCCGTCAATAAGTCTGGAAGACCGTCGGTTTTATTTCATTTCATGTTCTCTTGACTAGTTTATTCTTGTTTCTTCTTTAGACTCAGGTTCCTACAGTTGTACCTAAGTCTCGGGCATTCCCAGACTATAAAGCGATGTCATAGGAACTTGGAATGTAGCTCCCATTTTAGCTCTTACCGCACTGTTTACCATTCACTGACCGTTCACCACACCACGACCACTCACCATTTACAACCATCTTATCTCCCATCACCGCCCCCGACTGCTAACACTCTACAAGACCGTCGGACTTGCGCTTCTCGCTGGTCGACTACTCGAGGACTTCCCTGATCCACTCCCTGTGCTCCAGAGTCCCTTAGGGGCGAGCCTATCACTCCCCACACACACTGACAATCCCTAGGACTTCTAGGACTTCTATCCAAGTCCACCCCGGAGTCCTTGTCTTCTTTACACCACTCCCAAATGGCTCAGCGGCAACCATGAACCCAATGCCATGCTTAATTCCTCTACCAAGTATACGCCCCCTCATGCGCACAAAGAAACCCCGACTCCTCCCCCACAGATACACATTCTAGGGCAGCAGAAGCGTAAAGAAATCCTCATGCAGATACAGATCAAGACATGGACTGGTGACTTCATCCCAGTGACTGCCCTTCTTGACAGCAGTGCCCAGTCCTCTTTCATACATCGAGAGTACATCCACCAAAACCGAATCCCTACTGAGGAACTCCCACAGCCCATATATGTCTACAATGCTGATGGGACCCCAAACAAAGCGGGGTCTGTAACCCATGCAGCCACCATCCTGCTTGAATACCAGGGTCATGTGGAAAAGACCCAGGTAGAGGTAACTGACTTAGGAAGTAAAGACTTGATCCTGGGATATACATGGCTAAAAGAACACAACCCACAGATCAACTGGAAGACCGGCACGGTCTCTATGCTGGAATGCCTGGAGTTATGCAACTATTCTGGAGTATCGCGGGTCATCCACCAAGCAGAAGAACTGGAAATCCGAGTGGCTGAGGAGCAGCGGAATACTGGACAAAAGCAAGAAGGAAAAGCTCCTTGGGAGTTAGTACCCCCGGTATACCACCACTACCTCAAGATCTTTGAGCAGAAAGAGTCCGAGCGAATGCTGATTCGAAAACCATGGGACCACGCTATCAAGTTAAAAGACACCTTTGTCCCTCGGAAGGGGCAGAATATGTAACGCTCACGGCTACGCTATGTTCCATTCCCTCCTACACTTCCTTCTTTAGCCACTTTGACCCATGCCACAGTGCTGCGACTCGGTACTGCCCAAGTCCTGTTCCCACACTGGTTAGCACAGTATCTGCAGCATTCTGGGCACCAGACCACAGTAGAGTAAAGACCCAATTATCCGGATACTGATGCTGCCCACAGCACTTAGGCAATCCGCAGTTGCAATGGCGCCATATGTCGCCACCCAGTCACATACCTATAGCGATACTCGCGCATCGCACACCATAGTACACCATTCATTCCCACTCCAATGGCATTAACCTCGCGATGGCACCATTGCTTGCCACCCATTCCCACTCCAGTAGCATTTAGCCCGCAGCATCGCCCCCCTCGCATGGACCAGGCCAGTTTCTGTCTTGCACTTCCTTATTTAGTAACCATGCCTGCCCTTACTTACTTTAGGCTCCGCTTGAATCCGATTTGTAGTAGTATATAAGACCGCCTGTATTATATCGGAGCCCCAATCAATTCTCCTTGGGTTTCTT
>JBBPTI010000428.1:0-14371 GCA_038093995.1 Tylopilus aff. callainus | reverse complement strand
CCCAATCCTTCTGATTTGCTGCCTGGAATAGGCCTTCAATCTTGGCCTCACAATCCTTCCATAGGTATGCACTTCCTCGGGCTAGATGTGTTTGCACGAAGGGGCTGGCTTTAGATCCTTTGAGCCGGGAGAGTACTGCCACAACCACTTCATAACTTCCAGCGGGGGCAACGTGCGCGTTGATGCGGAGCCATGCTTTCATCTTGGCCCACCATTCTTCAAATTTGCTGATTGACCTGTCATATTTGCCCAGGTCTGTGAACAATTCAACTTTCTTTGAGGTACCTGGGGGGCCTGCTGCAGCAACTTGGCCCTGGAGAGTGGCTACTGTGGCTTGACCTACCATTACCAGCTGCTCGAGACAGATAATCTCGTTGTTGGACACATGCAGTGACTGAGTGAGTTGGATATTCTGTGTGGTGATGGTGGTGAACTTGGCTGCAATGGCAGCGAGTTTGTCTGGTAGAGAAATAGTGGGGTCAGCGATGGTATCGAGGAGTACCTGCGACATACTGAAAGTGAACTTCTTTCTTGATTACTGGCACCTTGTGTTTCTTATACCAGCTGTGGCTGGGCCTTTCAAATGGGAGTGGCGCTAGAGGTCTTGCACGGACTATGGTCTTCTGATCTTGATAGTCTCCTGGACGTGGCCTATTGAGGATCCTGATTACTCTTCCTTCAGGATGCATGCAGCGTTCTCTCAGCCTGCTAAGTAATTCCCCTATAGCTGGAGCCAGGAACTTTAGTTCAATTGAATCTGTAAAAAAAAACTACCAGTCATCCTGGGGTGCTGACTCTGCCCAGTTGGTAGGTGTGTTCTCATATCTGAAGTTGCGGCCTTGTGTGCCGGTGGGTGTGGAGATGGTGAGGGAGTATTCGCCTGTAGGTAGCTGCAAGGAAATCAAAAGGGTATTTGCTGGGCTGCTTCAAAAGGTTTCTTGGGCAGAGGCGGCCTGGCTCATTGAGACTGCGCACCAGTATGGTACCGGATGTCCCAGACTGTTTTGGGTGTGAGTGGAATGGCAGGAAACGAAAGGGGTGGTGAAGGTGATCCAGCCTACAGCAGGCACAGTAATCTGGTGAAGGGAGAAGGGGAGCAGCGAGCTGGGCTTCTATGCGGGCTGTGTACTCCTCATAGCAGTGGGTTTGTTCTTCAGCTTCAGCAATGAGCCAGCGAAGAGTAGAAGGCAAAGGGATAGGTGGTATGGGGTGAACGAAGTTGTTCGGGTCGATGTCAGCAACTGGGGATGGGGGATAAACAAGTGTGGGCATATCTGATGCCCTGGACCTTGTGGCGAAATCTGCTATGGCCTGGTCAATCTCTTCCCACAGCTCTCTCTGCTCTCTCTCAGCAGCAGCAGCAGTGTCAGCTTCAAGGCGGAAAGTGATGGTGGTGAGAAGATTGAGGTTGATGGGGCGAACTGGGCAAGGGGCAACTACTAGACAATGTCCGCCTGTTGAGCTGCCAACTACAACAGCGGGGGCTGACTTGGCATGTGTACCATTCACTAGTGTCCTTCCACATCAATAAGGGGGACGCAGGCTCTGCTCTGCTTACTGATAGCACAGGGGTTGGTAATGAATGGGGCCTTCGGGGCAGTCAACGGGGGTGACAGCGGCGAAGAGGAGAATCAATTCTTAATGAAACGACCTAGGGCACAATGGCAGGAAGGCATCGAGTGGAATGAAGCAAGACAAGAGCCCCGGGTGCAACACACAAGGGGGCAAGTAGCAAAGTGAAATGAAATGGGAATGGTGAGTCAATCTCCTAGTATGCGGGTGCCTTGTGAGGGAAAACCCAAGAAGAATTGATTGGGGCTCCGATAATTTACAGGCGGTCTTATATACTACTACAAACAGGATTCAAGCGGAGCCTAAAGTAGGTGAGGGCAGGCCAAGATACTAAATAAGGAAGTACAAGGCAAAAACTGGCCTGGTCCATGTGAGGGAGGCAATGCTGCAGGCTAAATGCTACTGGAGTGGGAAAGGGTGGCGAGCGATGACGCCATTGCAAGGTTAATGCCATTGGAGTAGGAATAGATGGCATACTATAGTGTGCGATGTGTGAGTATCGCTATTGGCGTGAGACTGGGTCGCGACAGAAGGCACCATTGTGACTGCAGATTGCCTAAGTGCTGTGGCCAGCATTAGTAGCCAGGTAAGTGGGTCTTTACTCTACCGTGATCTGGTGCCCAGATGCTGTGGCTACTGTGCTTACCAGTGTGGGAACGGGACTCAGGCAATACTGAGTTGTGGCATTGTGGCATGGGTCAAAGTGGCTAAAGAGGGGAATGTAGGAAAGAATGGAATATAGCATAGCCGTGAGCGTTACAGAGGGGGATAAGGACTTTGCTCACATCAACCTGGACAATTATAGGCCCATTTTTACCCAAGAACAGCTTGCATTGTTCCTTTGGGCTACTCACCTATAGTTCCCACTACTTTGGGCCTCCATCCTCCTAGATGTTGAACAACTTCAGTCTGACATTCTCTCTGCCCTACCCAACAATCCAGTTGCATCACCCCTCATTTCCTCTGAGTCATAGGATGACCCTCAATGGACTATCTCCTCCAAAGGGCTCCTACTACAGAACAATCATATCTACATTCCCAAAGCTAATGACCTATGCCTTCACATTCTCCAGATCTTCCATGACCACCCTACCACTGGACATTTCAGACAGAACTGGACTCTTGAACTCATTTGCCATGAGTATACATGGCCTGGTATCCAGACCTTTGTCAAAAACTACATCAGTTCTTGTACCACTTGTGCTAGAGCCAAGGTCCCCCATCATCGCCCATTCAGTCTCCTAAAGCAGCTTCCAGTCCCAGAGAAACCATGGAACTCCATCTCCATGGACTTTATCAAACAACTTTCTGCTTCAGACAGCTACACAGCAATCCTTGTAGTGGTAGACAGGCTATCAAAACAGGTGGTCTTCATCCTGACTCACAATACAGTTACTTTTGCTGAACTAGCCAAGTTATTCCTGTTGCATGTCTTCTCCAAGCATGGAGTCCCTTCCCATGTCACCTCTGATAGGGACTCTGAGTTTGTATCTCATTTCTTCCAATCCCTAGGTAAAGCACTAGATATGTGCCTCCATTTCACCTCCGGTTATCACCCAGAGGGGGATGGCCAAACAGAGTGTGCTAATCAGACACTTGAGCAATACTTCCAAATCTATTGCAACTATCAACAGAACAACTGGGCAGAACTCCTACCCCTTGTGGAGTTTGCATATAACAACACACCTAGTTAAAATGACCTCAGGTGCTAGGCACTAGGAGGCATGGAGTAGAGAGTAGCAAAGTGAAGCAAAACAGAATGGTGAGTCAATCTCCTAGTATGCAGGTGCCTTGTAAGGGAAGACCCAAGAAGAATTGATTGGGGCTCCAATATAATACAGGCAGTTTTATATACTACTACAGAGGGGATTCAAGTGGAGCCTAAAGTAAGTAAGGGCAGGCAAGAATACTAAATATGGAAGTGCAAGACAGAAACTGGCCTGGTCCATGTGAGTGGGGCAATGCTGCAGGCTAAATGCTATTGGAGTGGGAACGGGTGGCATGATATGGCACCATAGTGAGATTAATGCCATTGGAGTGGGAATGGATGGCATACTATGGCATGCTCTGTGCAGATATCACTATTGGGGTGGGAGCGGATGGCGCGATAATGCACCATTGCGACTGCAGATTGCCTAAAAGCTGTGGGTGGTGTAAGTATCTGGGTAATTGGGTCTTTACTCTACCATGGTCCAGTGTCCAGAATGCTGTGGATACTTAGCCAGCCGGTGTGGGATTAGGACTTGGGCAACACCAAGTCACAGCATTGTGGTGTGGGTAAAAGTGGCTAAAGGAGGGAGTGTAGGAAAGAATGGAACATAGTGTAGCTGTGAGTGTAACACTAGTGCTACTACAGGTGTATCCCCCTTCTTTGCTAATAAGGGATACCACCCCAGCATCTCTGTCTACTCTGACCATGACCTTACCTCCTCTGCAGCCCAGTCTTATGTTATAGACTTGGATCAACTCCATGAATTTCTCTGGTCAGAAATGCTGGAAGCACAGAAATGCTACCAAGGACCAGCAGACAAGAAACACAGTCTTGCTCTGGACTTCAAAGTTGGAGATCAGGTATACCTTAAGGTGAAATACCTCCATTCCACTAGGTCCTCAAAGAAACTCTCTGAAAAATACCTCAGCCCTTTCAGTATTATAGCCAAACCTGGCACACATTCTCTTATGCTGAAACTTCCCAACTCCATGTGTTCTGTACACCCAGTTTTCCATGTCTCACAGTTAGAACCATGCACTCCAAACAGTATTCTGAACCAAGTCCAACCTCCACCACCTCCAATCAAGGTTGATGGCAAACTGGAGTATGAGATTGAGGAAATACTTGATTCCAAAATTGATAGGAGACAATGTCAATGTCAACTCCTGTACCTGGTACGATGGCTTGGATATGAAGGAACTGATGATGAGACCTCCTGGTTACTCACTACAGAGTTAGGGAACATAAAAGAACTTATCAAGAATTTCCATTGGAAGTACCCTAATAAGCCTGGACCCATCCTATCCTAGCACCAGAACAACTCTGACATTCCTTTCCACCCCACACCATTCACCCCTTAACAAATTAAAACAATAAAAGAAAACATGATTACTATTCTACACCTCCATCCTCCATTCCTGATCTAGGCAAAGTCATTCTCCAACCTGTCCACCTGCAAGTCCCCAAGCTCACCATGGGCCTTCTCTTTGTCAGCAGACTCCAACTCCTCTTCTGCATCAGTCTCCTCCACATCCTCACCATATACTTTCTTGACTCCTAAGAGCATAATGCTCTGGAGGATGTCATTCTGGAGATCAAGGTGCACCCTTACACCCTCGATTGCATTACAAATGCCCTGGAGGGCCCAGACTGTGTCTGAAGGCTCCTCCAGTGCAGGTGGTCACTCCAGCACTATTACCTTCTTTGCCTTCACCTTCACCCTACTTGGGCCCTTCTCCTTGTCTATCTCCTTCATTGTCCTCTTCCATGCTGCTGCTTTGGCACTCCATCACTGCTGCTCCTCCACCTCACACCATGCCTTCTCCTCCTCTGCCTTGCACTTCTTCTCCTCCTCCTCACACCTCTGCCTCACCTCCAACACATGCCTCCACCATTCATCCATCTTCACCTTCCATATCTTGGCACTGTCACCCAGGTCCTCCTTGAGGTGTTCTTTGGACCATTGCTGAATGTTGTTGAGGTCGGACATGCTTAAGAGTAGGTTGGTTAACAGACAACTCCAACTGATGCTAGGCTTTTATGCATCAGCTTCATCAGAGTTCCAAATCTGTTCATTGATCACACACACTCCACTTATGTGACACTATATTGGACCACACAACTTCATTCCCATAGCTTATCCAGTCCTTGAAGGCTCAGACCTAAAAGGGGGGCACTGTCATATCCATTCCAGAACCCCTATAAGCAAATCCTGGAAACTCTGGCACAATTCCAAAGTCCATATCATTTGAACTACTTTTTCATGCAAGATACCCTTACCACATCCCATGCACTACCCAAACCATAATTTGTGCCATATCAGGTTGCACACAGCTTTGACTAGGTAACTTATAGGTGATTAGATTCTGGGATTCACATCTCTGAACTGAAACGACCTCGGGTGCTAGGCACTAGGAGGTGTATGAAAGCAAGGGGCGAGAAGTAAAGTGAAGGGGACTAATGGACCAATCTCCTTATAAGCAGGTGCCTTGTAAGGGAAGACCCAAGAAGAATTGATTGGGGCTCCAATATAATACAGGTGGGTTTATATACTACTACAAATGGGATTCAAGTGGAGCCTAAAGTAAGTGAGGGCAGGCAAGAATACTAAATACAGAAGTGCAAGACAGAAACTGGCCTGGTCTGTGCAAGGGAGGTGATGCTGCAGGACAAATGCTACTGGAGTGGAAAGGAAATGGTGAGCTATGACATAATAGTGTGTGTATTGCCATTGGCTCGGATGATAAAGGTAGAATCATACAATATATGCTCTTAGCATGATTGGCTACTTACCTGGGGGCTATGGATGGTGTGATATGGTGCCATCCTGGCTGTGGATGACTAGTCACTGCAGGGGCATGAGTATCCGGGTAATCAGGTCTTTACTCTACCATGGTCCAGTGCCTGGAATGCTGTGGATACCCAGTTGCCAGTGTGTGAAGCAAGGCCAGGTGCTGTGAAGTTGAGGCATTAGTGGTGTGAGTATGAGTGCCTAAAGAAGGGAATGTAGGAAAGAGTGGATTATAGCATAGCTATGAGCGTAACACATCCCCCTCCTTAAGGCCCAGATTCCAGATGGGCAGAAAAGAAAAGAGCATGAATGGCAGAGTGAGTGACAGGACGAGGGGTGGAAGGGTGAGCATGGTGGAAGGCAGCAATGGTGTCAGGGGAGTTAGCAAGGTTAGAGCAGGGTTTCCAAGTATGCTCAGAGATGTCATAGCCCTTCCAGTATACCAAATACTGGAGGCTGCAACCAGCAAGATGAGAGTCGATGAGGTACTCAACCTCATATTCAGGTGTAGTGGGGTCAGCAGCCAGGGAAGAGGGATTGGGGAGAGGGGGGTGCTAACTGGGGAGTGGGGCTATGAAGGGTTTTACCCACAAGACATTGAGAACTGGGTGGATCTGGTAGGAGGAGGGAAGTTGAAGACAGACCACATTGGGGCTGACAAATCTGATGATGGGGAAGGGGCCAATCCAGTGATCAATGAGTTTTAGAAAACCAGGAATGGAGAGGTGCTCAGTAGAGAGCCAGACCTGATCGCCCATGGTGTAGAAGGGGGCCAGAGAATGCTTACCAGTGGTTGCTTGCTTCATTGTATCTTGCAAGGCCTGGAGGCGTTCCCAGGCTTCCACCAAATGATCAGTGTACTGATTGGCCAGGTTGTCAGCTGTGGGGGACTGGGTCACTGTGGGTTCGATCCTGAGGACTGGGGTATAGGTGCAGATAAGCTGGAAGGGGGTTTTACCGGAGGTGGAGGAGATGCGGGAGTTGATGGTGAACTGTGCAAGGAGGAGCTAGTTGCTCCAAGAGTCTGGGTGGTCAGTGCAGTAGGTGCAGAGATACTGACTGACTTCATGGTTCATCTGTTCAGTCTGTCCATTAGTCTGCGGATGGTAAGTGGTTGAAAGGCATTGGGAGATCTGCAGCTGCTGGCAAATATCTGTCATGAGGCATGATGCAAACTGGGGGCCCCAATCAGATACAATGGTTTTGGGGAGCCCATGATGCTTCCAGACATGGTGTAGGTAAATGTTAGCTAGATCCAGGGAAGTGCAGGTGGAGTTGCAGGGTACTAGCTTGGTAGCTTTGGAGAAGCGATCCATGACAGTAAGGATGGCAGTGTATGAGTTGGAGAGGGGAAGTCCAGTGATGAAGTCCATGGAGATGTTTTGCCAGGGGCCTGACAGGATCAGCAAGGGCTGGAGTGACCCAGACAGCAGCTTATTAGAGGGTTTGACTTGGGTGCACCAGGAACATTGTATCACATAGTCAGTGGCATCTGTGGACATCAAAGCCCAATCATAATGTCGGCAGAGGAGTTCGATGGTGCGGGCTACTCTAGGGTGCCCTGCAATGGGGGCATTGTGGTATAACCAGAGAACTTCCAGTTGGCAGGCAGGTGGAACATAAACCCTACCATCTTTCATTCTACATCCATCCTTGATATGATAGCCCTGGTCTTCAAGCCATTTCTGGACCAGGAGGGAAAGCTTAATTGTCTCATGGGAAATCTAGTCGGTTAGGCAGTCTCTGGAGTGATGCAAAATGGTCGCTTCCTCCATTGCCTTGTGCAGTGTTTCTCCTGCTGGTATGGGCTTTCCTGTCCTTTGTACCTGTATCTGCTCAGGGGGAATTACTACCACATCATGGTTGTCCTCTGCATCTCCTACTGCATGATCTGTGTGCCTAGACAGCACATTGGCTTTTCCCATTGTCAAACTGGGCTTGTGACACCACTTGAAATTGAAGTGGAAAAGCTACTGGGCCCAACTGGCTTGTCTCTGGTTCAGATTCTGCCATGTCATGAACCATGTGAGGTTCTGGTGGTCATTCCACACCTTGAACTGCTGTGTGGCACCTTCCAGGTAATGATGCCAGTCTTCCAGTCCCTGGATTACACTCAGCATCTCTTTGTCTGCTATGGGGTAGTTGCATTCCTTGGGGGTCATGGCATGTGATGCATATGCCATGATGTTATGCTCATGGCTATGCTATGTTCCATTCTTTCCTACATTGCCTTCTTTAGCCACTTTGACCCACACCACAGCACCGTGACTCAGTATTGCCTGAGTCTTGTTCCCACACCAGTAAGCACAGTAGCCGCAGCATCCAGGCACCGGACCACAATAGAGTAAAGACCTGCTTACCCAGCTACTGATGCCAGCCACAGCACTTAGGCAATCCGCAGTTGCAATGGTGCCATATGTCGCCACCCAGTCGCACGCCAATAGCGATACTCACACATTGCATGCCATAGTACACCATCCGTTCCCACTCCAATGGCATTAACCTTGCAATGGTGCCATCACTTGCCACCCTTTCCCACTCCAGTAGTGTTTAGCCCACAGCATCGCCTCCCTTGCATGGACCAGGCCAGTTTCTGTCTTGCACTTCCTTATTTAGTATCTTGGCCTGCCCTCACCTACTTTAGGCTCCGCTTGAATCCTGTTTGTAGTAGTATATAAGACCGCCTGTAAATTATCGGAGCCCCAATCAATTCTTCTTGGGTTTTCCCTCACAAGGCACCCGCATACTAGGAGATTGACTCACTTTCCCATTTTTGCTTCACTTCACTACTTGCCCCCCTGTGCATTGCACCCAGGGCTTTCATCTTGCTTTGTTCCACTTGACGCCTCCTTGCCTTTGTGCCCAAGGTCGTTTCATTAAGAATTGATTCCCCTCTTCACCGCTGTCACCATCGTTGACCACCCCAAAGGCCCCACCCATCACCAACCTTTTCGCTATCAGTAAGCAGAGCAGAGCCCACATCCTCCTTATTGATGTGGAAGGACACTAGTGAATGGTACATGTGCCAAGTCAGCCCCTGCTGTTGTAGTTGGCAGCTCAACAGGCGGACACTGTCTAGTAGTCACCCCTCACCCAGTTCGCCCCATCAACCTCAATCTTCTCACCACCATCGCTTCCCACCTTGAAGCTGACACTGCTGCTGCTGCTGAGAGAGAGCAGAGAGAGCTGTGGGAAGAGATTGACCAGGCCATAGCAGATTTCACCGCGAGGTCAAGGGCATCAGATACACCCATGCTTGTTTATCCCCCATCCCCAATCTCTGACATCGACCCGAATGACTTCGTCCCCCCCCACACCACCTATCCCTTCACCTTCTACTCTTCACTGGCTCATCACTGAAGCTAAAGAACAGACCCACCGCTATGAGGAGTATGCAGCCCGCATAGAAGCCCAGCTCGCTGCTCCCCTTCTCCCTTCACCAGACTACCACGCCTGTTGTAGGCCGGATCGCCTTCACCACCCCTTCCATTTTCCGCCATTCCACTCACACCTGAGACAGTCCGGGACATCCGGTACTGTACTGGTGCGCAGTCTTAACGAGCCAGGCCGCCTCCACCCAAGAAATCTTCTGAAGCGGCCCAGCAAGTTCCTTTAGTTTCCCTTTTTATACTTACAGCTTTGTGCCTTCCTCCCTTTTTAGTTTTAGCTTTCACTTCCAAGGATGTTCCTGCTTTTCTTCTGGTATTCCCTTTTAGCTTCTTGTTTTATTTCCTTCTTGTTACTTGTGTTCTGCATTTATCGTCTTCTCACCTGTGTTCAGTTTGATCGCAATATCCTTTTGATTTCTTTGCAGTTACTTACAGGTGAATACTCCCTCATCATTTCCACACCTACCAGCACACAAGGCCGCAACTTCAGATATGAGAACACACCTACCAACTGGGCAGAGTCAGCACCCCAGGATGACTGGTAGTTTTTCTTTACAGATTCAATTGAACTAAAGTTCCTGGCTCTAGCTATAGGGGGATTACTCAGCAAGCCGAGAGAATGCCCATTGCATCCTGAAGGAAGAGTAATCAGGATCCTCAACAGGCCACGTCCAGGAGACTATCAAGATCAGAAGACCATAGTCTGTGCAAGACCTCTAGCGCCACTCCCATTTGAAAGGCCCAGCCACAGCTGGTATAAGAAACACAAGGTGCCAGTAATCAAGAAAGAAGTTCACTTTCAGTATGTTGCAGGTACTCCTCAATACCATCACAGATCCCACTATTCCTCTACCAGACAAACTTGCTGCCATTGCGGCCAAGTTCACCACCATCACCACGCAGAATATCCAACTCACTCAATTGCTGCACACATCCAACAATGAGATCATCTGTCTCGAGCAGCTAGTGACGGTAGGCCAGGCAATGGTAGCGACCCTTCAGGGTCAAGTCGCTGCAGCAGGTCCCCCAGGTACCTCCAAGAAAGTGGAATTGTTCGCAGACCTGGGCGAGTATGACGGGTCCATTGGCAGATTTGAAGAATGGTGGGCCAAAATGAAGGCATGGCTCCACATCAATGCGCATGTCGCCCCCACCAGAAGTTATGAAGTGGTTGTGGCAGTACTCTCCCAGCTCAAAGGACCAAAAGCTGGCCCATTTGCACAGACATGCCTCGCCTGAGGCAACGCATACTTGTGGAAGGACTGCAAGGCCGAGATAGAAGGCCTCTTCCATGCCGCCAATCAGAAAGACTGGGCATGCCACCAGCTGGAGGAGTTCAAGCAGCAAAACATGCAAACTGATGATTTCCTTGTCTGCTGGGAAGCCCTGTACCAGCAAGCGCAGATCGATGACATGCATGCAGTCCGTCTCTTGGAGCAAAACACAGCCCACCATATTATTTTACAGATCTTCAAGGAAGAAAAGTGCCAGGACAAGCTGGTGCTCTATTTGGACAACATTAGGAAAACTGGATGTGTGATGGAAGCACTCGGCTTCATAAGGGGGTACGAAAGGAAGGCCCCTGCAAGGATTAGCAGTCGAGGGTTAGCACGGGAGAACACTGAAGAAGATATGTATGCCCTCCCAAGCAGTGACGCCCATGCCAAGTGCTTCAATTGCAAACAGACCGGCCACAGAATTTGAGAATGCCAGAAGCCAAAGATCAACCAATGCCCAGCCTGTAAGTTTGTTCATGGTGGGCACAGCGCTTATTGCACCAAAAGGAAAATGCTGCAGAGGATACTGCTAGCAGAAGAAGAAGAACCCACCAGCTCTGAAGTGCCGGTTAGGATTGCTGAGTTGGCAGAAGAAATACACAAGAGGAACAACCTGGAGATGGGTTTGGATTTTCAAATCGAAGGATCCCAGATGAAGGGAAAAGGCAGGGCCTAAGGAACATGTCGGGTGTTCCAAAGGCCAGTAAGATTCCAACCAAGCATGCCCCTATCACCCATGTTATCATCTCTAAAGACTGAGAATGGTGTATTCCCCTTAGATTGCCCGGTCTAGAGGAGCCCGCTCCCCAGCAGCTCGGTGGCAACCATGAACCAAATGCCATGCTTAATTCCTCTAACAAGTACATTCCCCCACATGTGCACAAAGAAACCCCGACTAACCCCCCACAGATCAGAATACTAGGGCAGCAAAAGAGAAAGGAGATATTAATGCAGGTACAGATCAAAACCTGCACCAGCGACTTCATACCAGTGTCCACCCTACTCGACAGTGGTGCCCAGTCCTCATTTATACACCGAGAGTATGTACGCCAAAACCGTATCCCTACTGAAGAACTCCCACAGCCCATATATGTCTACAATGCTGATGGAACCCTGAACAAAGCAGGGCCTGTTACCCATGCGGCCACAGTTCTATTGGAATACCAGGGTCATGTGGAAAAAACCCAGGTAGAGGTAACTGATTTAGGAAGCAAAGACCTGATTCTGGGGTATACATGGCTAAAAGAACATAACCCACAGATCAATTGGAAGACCGGTGCGGTCTATATGCCAGACTGCCTGGAGTTATGCAACTACTCTGGAGTATCACAGGTCATCTGCAGAGCTGAAGAACTGGAGGTCTGGGTTGCCGAGGAGCAATGGTACACCGGAAAACAGCAAGAAGGAAAAACTCCCCGAGAGTTAGTACCCCTGGTGTACCACTGCTACCTCAAAACCTTTGAGCAAAGGGAATCCAAGCAGATGCCACTCCAAAAGACATGGGACCACGCCATTGAGCTAAAAGATACCTTTGTTCCAAGAAAAGGACAAAATATCCCCCTAAGCCCCCAAGAGCAGAAGGAAGTAGATGACTTCATTGATGAACAGCTCGCAAAGGGGTATATCTGACCCTCAAAGTCTGAGCAGACCTCCCTGGTCTTCTTTGTGCCAAAGAAGGATGGCTGGAAGTGCATGGTGCAGGACTACAGGTATCTCAACGAGCACACAGTCTGCAACAACTACCCACTCCCCCTCATAGCCCAGCTAATCGATAAGCTCCACACCACTCACCTCTTCACCAAAATGGATCTTTGCTAGGGCTATAACAACATCTGGATCAAAGAAGGAGATGAATGGAAGGCTGCCTTTACTTGCCACCGCGGCACATTCGAGCCACTAGTAATGTTCTTCAGCTTATGCAACTCCCCAGCCACATTCCAAACAATGATGAACAACATCTTCACTGATATGGCCGAAAATGTTATGGTATATATCGATGATCTCCTCATCTTCACCCCAACCAACAACTGGAAAGCCCATGAAGCAGTAGTCCTGGAGGTCCTCAAGTGGTTAGAAGAAAATGACCTCTTCATTAAACTGGAGAAATGCATATTCAGAGTGAAAGAATTGGAGTTCCTTGGGATGATTGTAGGAGTAAATGGGGTAAGCATGGACCCGAGTAAGGTCACTGCCATAAAGGAATGGCCAGTCCCCACCACAGTTCAAGGAGTCTGGGCCTTTCTAGGCATGGCCAACTTCTACCACTGCTTTATACAGGATTTCACCCACATCATGCGGCTGCTCCATGACCTAACCAAGAAAGATGAACCCTTCTGCTGGACCAATCAGTGCCAGGCAGCCTTTGACTGCCTCAAGGAAACCTTTACCACTGCTCCGGTCCTAGCCTACCCAGACCACAACAAGAAGTACCACCTCGAATGTGATGCCTTCTCCTATGCAACCAGGGGGGTTCTGTTAGTGGAAGAAGAAGAGAAGTGGCATCCTGTGGCTTACGCATCCCATGCAATGACACTGGAAGAGTGCAACTACCCCATAGCTGACAAGGAAATGTTGAGTGTAATCAGGGGATTGAAAGATTGGTGCCACTACCTGGAAGGGGCCGAACAGCAGTTCGAAGTATGGAATGACCATGAGAATCTCAAGTGGTTCATGACACGACAAAATCTCAATCGGAGACAAGCCCACTGGGCCCAGTACCTCTCCCACTTCAATTTCAAGTGGTACCACAAGTCCAGCACAACCATGGGAAAGGCCGACACACTATTGCAGAGAGAAGACCTAGCGGTCAGAGATGCAAAAGACAACCATGATGTAGTGGTGATCCCCCCTGAACAGATACAGGTCTGACAGACAAAAAAGAAGGAGCCAACAAAGTTCGTGATGGATATGGAGGAGATGACTGAGGAAGCAACAGTCTTGCACCACTCAGGCGATAGACTAACGGACCAGATTTCACACAAAACAATCAAGCTTCCAGCTCCCGTGCAGAAGAGGTTGGAGGGACAGGGATATCACATTGAGGATGGATGTCGGATGAAGGACAGCAAAGTGTACATACCTCCAGCCTGTAGACCCAAAGTACTCCGCCTCCATCATGATGCGCCAGTGGCTGGTCATCCCGGAGTTGCATGAACCATGGAGCTACTCTGGTGGCACTATGACTGGACCTCCCTGGCCATCAATGCCGCCAACTATGTGAAGAGATGCCCAAGGTGCGCACAAGTCAAACCCTCCAACTAACCACCCGCCAGGCCCCTCTAGCCATTACCAATACCTTCGGGGCCTTGGGAAGATATCTTGGTAGACTTCATCACTGGACTCCCTCTCTCTAACTCATACACAGCCATACTCACTGTCGTCGACCGCTTCTCCAAAGTGGTTGAGCTCATTCCCTGTGACTCCACCTGCACTTCCCTCGATCTTGCTGATATCTACCTGCACCATATCTGGAAGCATCACAGCCTCCTGAAGTCTATCGTCTCGGATCGGGGTCCCCAGTTTGCCTCGTACCTCATGACCGACCTGTGTCACCAGCTTCAGATTGACCAGTGGCTCTCTACTGCATACCACCCGCAGACCGATGGACAGACCAAACGGATGAACCACGAGG
>JBBPTI010000427.1:0-14420 GCA_038093995.1 Tylopilus aff. callainus | reverse complement strand
TCAAAATGGCTATATCTCATCATCCCTTGGGCCAAATATTTTGACTAAGAGACCATTTTGTAGCCAAGAGCAAGGGCTATCTTTCATTTACCCACAGTTAAGCGAAATTCCCATAGGTGGTTGTGGTGTGCTTCATGCACCACATCTGGGTTAGGCATTGCAACAGTTTATGGAGTCACTGTATGTACAGAGGGGAGGTGCAGACAGGTACCCTACAGACTCTCTTTGTCCAGCTCCTCCACAATCTCCAAGAGTTTGTGGAAGAGGCCCTTGTGCTCAACTTCAAGCACCTTGATAGCACCACAGACTTGCATGAGCCAGGCTTAGACCAGATTGACTCACCAGGTGAAGGAACTATGCAGTTGGTCTGGTGCATATTGACTTTTGGCCTTCTTTATTGGGGCCACTCCCTTACTCTTCTCTGCACTTGCCCTTTCCTTCCCCTTCCCCTTTGCCTTGCTTGTTGACACCTCAACAATCTCCACCTTGTCCTCTTCATCACTGTCCACCTTCTCATTGTTCAACAAGGCAGCCAGCAGGGCAGTGGTGCCCCTACCCCTTTCCATTGTTCACATCACCCTCACTGGGCATTTGGCTAAAACAAACTGTTAGAGTGCACTGACAAGAAAACAGGCAACTTACAACAGGCAGGCAGCACCACTACCATTACACCACCCCACTTCCTCAGCACACTCTGACCCCCCACAACTGAGCAACTGACCTTCTTTGCCCAGCACTGCTGACAAGCAGCACTGGTGCCCTTGAAACAGGTCTCTCCAACCTCTTGACACCTGTCACAGGCCCAGTCTACAGGCCAGGGGACCCACACTCACTCCTTCATCCCAAGGATTAGCACTGGTCTCTTCTTGCACATACCAAGCTCCCCACTCACATCATCATTGTCCTGCTGCACCTGCTAAGTTTGAGTCAATAGAGGAATCTGGGTAATATCAGACCACTCACCTTAACCCCTGATGAGACCTCTGACATTGCCTTGAACCCCTCACCCACCTTCTCAGCCTTATGCACTACCACCTCCACCACCTCTTCGGCCTCCATGGCAGACTCTTGAGTTGCTGTCAGTATGTTCTTGGCAACCCATCCTGACCATTGCTCTGCTATAACCCTCTCCTGCTCCCACTGGGTTATCCAGCTCTCCTGTGTCTGCTCCACCTCCATGATCCTTGCCACATCTTCTTCATCTGGCTCCATATCAATCAGGAGTTTGTCAGTCTCCTCTTGCACCAACAACCATTCCATCTAAAAGTGCATCTATGTTAGCTCATTTTGCCTCAGAGGAGCCAGAGGAACTTACCATAACTGTGTCAAATCAACCCACCCAATCCTGCATCTCCTCTCACAACTCCTCTTTGTCATCAGGCACACATCACACTAATGCATCAAGCTTCTCTATGGCCACCTTGCATTGCTCCTTGAGGATTCAACAGATGGCTGTGCCCATGTCATTTTGGTCCCAGTGGCAGTTGAATCAGCCTTGGAAGGAGGACATTGAGAGATATGTCTGAGGGACAATGAGGATAAAAGTTAAGAAAGACAGACCAACACAGTCTATGTGTCTTCAACCACTCTCACTTGTGTTCAGACTTCACTCATTTGATGAGTCAGCATCCACCTGCAACTGACTGAGGACAGTCAGTATCTAAGTCCCCCACAGATGTAGAGACCAGCTTGTCTCTGTAGATATAAGACCCCTCCTATTGCAGTTATACCACCCCCTACCATCTTATTACCTTCCCCACCATGTCCTCACTACTCCATCCATACTCACCACAGTCCACAGTACAGTCCAGGTCAACAAGGCCTTGGACTATATCAGACTACTGCAGTCTCTTGTTCCACCCTCATATATTTCCCTTTATCTTATCCATTGATCACTTTACCCCTTTATTTGCACCTGCTATCCTTCCTTGCAATGTGCCATCCATGGACAGTGGGGACTTTATTTTCCTTTCAAGCCTACTTAGACCAGGCCCAATCACATGTGATGGACTCAGTATAGATGTCACACCATCTACAGGGCAGTCCTCTTTTTTTCTGATTTATCTTGATAGTTTGATATAGTATTTCAATACCTGTATTTAGTCTTGTGCCATCAGTTAGTGTTACCTAGACATTGTTAGAGTCTGAGCATACTTGGACTATAATGCTGTTGTACAAGATGGGAATGACAGCTCCCTTTTGGCTCATGAATCACTGTCACTGTCACCATCACCATTTTCAACTTCTCTAAACAACCTCAGTGAATCATCCACTGAGCTCAAACCATTTCCCCTGCAACCTGAAAGCTTCAAAATCTCTCAGACTCTTGAACTTGTGCATGATCTGTAACCAGACTTTCTCATACTGCTAAGTGCCACCACTTGGACTTCTTCCAGAACCTCTCCCTTTCCTTAGAGTCTCTTTTGGGATGAACATACCATTCCCACTACTAATTCTACAATACTGAAGGCCTGGACTCTTAGGTGTCCCTACCTACATAGTCTTCCCAGCCTTCCTATCATCTTTTCATCAATACAATACTGCTCACTGCTGTAAGGGTCTGAGAGGGTTTGAGAGGGTTTGAGAGTAGGTGGGATGCTTTGAGGAGATTATTGGTAATGACAATGGCAAAGCTAGGCAATTGATTCTTAATGAAACAACCTTAGACACTAAGTACCTTTGGTCATGTAGTAGAAAGTGTAGGAAAGTGTATGAGATAGATTGAACTTCTAGTATGCAGGTGCCCTTAGAGGGAAGACCCAAGAAGAATCAATTGGAGTTCCAACAAGTTACATGCAGGTTTATATACTACTAGCTACCTAAGTTGGAACTCCAACTGAAATGTGTAAGGGCAGGCCAGACTACTAAGTAAGGAAATGAAAGCAAGAAACTGGCCTGGTCCATATGAGCAGGATGATGCTGAGGGGATAACACTATTGGCATGGGATAGGATTGAGAGCAATGGCACAATAGCAGCTGTTATGCAATTGGAGGAAAACGAAAATACAGGAATTGTACAATATGTGGGAGTAATGCCATTGGTGTGGGATGAGGTGGCACAGGTATGGCATGTGATGGCACCATCTGCAGTTGCTGTGGCATGAGTGGTGCAGGTAAAAGGGGCTTTATGCTACCTTGGTCAGGTGCCCTTATGCTGTAAGCTTACTCATGGTGGTATGGGACAGGTCTTGCAGGTGGTACTGAGGCACAACTTGGTGGCATGGAGAGTGAGGACCAAAGAGGGTAACCTAAGGGGTGAAAGAAAGAGAGGTTGTAGAGTGAGTGTAGACAGTGTAGACAGTGTAGACAGTGTAGGACATAGGAGGATCAGAGCATAACAAAAGGGGTGCTATCAGATACTGTCAATCCAACCAGTGACACCACACACCTCTCACCACCATGTCCACTTCATTGATCAGAACATGTCACACACCCATCCTGGAAGAAGGAAGCAGCTAACAGACAAAAATAAAGAGAGAAGGCTGACCATATAATATAACATGAAGCACACCACCCAACATCCAAACCACCTGAACAAGAAACTGTCAATCTGACACAACCAACCTATATTGGCAATATCGCACAACTTGCATACTTTGCTGCATATGGTGATGACATACCACACAGCTACAAAGAAGCAATATTGGGTGAACATGCAGATAGATGGTGGATTGCAATGCATGAAGAAATAGATATGTTACAGAAACAAGGGACCTGGAAACTCATCAATAGACTGAAAGACTGCAAGGTCATAGGCTGCCAATGGGTATACACCATTAAGTATGGCCCAAATAGTGATATACTATGGTACAAAGCAAGACTCATTGCCCAAGGATATTTCCAAATACCTGGACTTGACTATAGCAATACATTCTCATCCACTGTCCAACTTGACTCACTTAAAGTCATCCTCCACTATGCAGCAGCCCATGAATGGCATTGTGGACAAGATGATGTAACCAGTGCATTCCTACATAGTAAAATCAACCACAAAATTTACATGCACCAACCCAATGGTTTCAATGATGGCAGCAGATAAGTAGCAGCACTCCTACTTAGCCTATATGGTATCAAGCAAGGTTCCCACCTGTGGAACAGATACATGAACCAGTGCTTGACATCAAACAGCTTCATCCACCTAACCCCTGACTATGCTGTCTACACCCATCAAACTGAAACCAGCTGATCAATCACTGCAATCCATGTTGACAATGCCCTTACTGTTGCCAACATGAAACACATGCTCACTGATACATGTACACTACTCCACAGACTTTTTGAGATGAAAGAAGAAGATCTTGACTGGCTCATGGGATTTCAGTTCCTCAATGACCAAAAACAACACACAGTCACCATCTCACAAACCAGGTACATCAATATGCTACTCAAATGTCACCAAATGAAGTTGTGCATACCTGTATCCACCCCTATGGAGCCTGGTCTACTGCTGACAAAGAAGGACTGTCCAAACACCAATAAGAAAAGAGCTAAGATAACAAAGTTTCCATACCAAGAACTACTCAGCACTATCACATGGCTTGCCATAGTATCCTATCCTGACCTTGCATTTGCTGCTAGCTACCTGGGTCAGTACAGTGCAAATCCTGGCAAGCCACATCAGAAAGCACTACAATGCATCCTCTGCTACTTACAAGGCACATGTGACCTCAGACTTACACTTGGATCCATCAGTAATGTTGACTCCAACACACTTACTAGCTACACTGACTCAAACTGGGCACACAATGCTGATAATTACCATTCAACATCTGGCTACCTATTTAAACTCAGCAATGCAACCATCTCATGGAACAGCAAAAAACAACCCAAGGTTGCTGTTATGCTCACGGCTACGCTATGTTCCATTCTTTCCTACATCACCTTCTTTAGTCTCTTTAACCCACACCACAGTGCCATGACTTGGTATTGCCCGAGTCCCTTTCACACACTGGTTAGCACAGTACCTGCAGCATTCCAGGCACTGGACCATGGTAGAGTAAAGACCCAATTACCTGGGTACTGATGCCGGCTGCAGCACTTAGGCAATCCGCAGTTGCAATGGCGCTATCTCACATAACCGGTTCCCACCCCAATAGCAATACTCCTGCATCACACACCATAGTACACCATCTGTTCCCACTCCAATGGTATTAACCTCATGATGGCACCATCGCTTGCCACCCATTCCCACTCCAATAGCGTTTAGCCTGCAGCATCACCCCACTCGCACGGACCAGGCCAGTTTCCATCTCACACTTCCTTATTTAGTATTTGTGCTTGCCCTCACTGCTCCGCTTGAATCCTGTTTGTAGTAGTATATAAGACCACCTGTATTATATTGGAGCCCCAATCAATTCTTCTTGGGTCTTCCCTCACAAGGCACCCACATACTAGGAGATTGGTCCACTTTTCCATTTCACTTCACTTTCACTACACTTCGCTCCATGCCTCCTAGTGCCTAGCACCCAAGGTCATTTCATTAAGAATTGATTCCCCTCTTCGCCACTGTTGCTATCCAACCGCCCCGAAGACTTCATCCAACACCAACCTTTTCGCTATCAGTAAGCAAAGCAGTACCTGCATCCCCTTATTGATGTGGAAGGACACTAGTGAATGCTACACATGCCAAGTCGGCCCCTGCTGTTGTAGTTGGCAGCTCAACAGGCAGACAGTGTCTAGTAGTCGCCCCTCGCCCAATTCACCCCATCAACCTCAACCTTCTCACCACCATCACTTCCCATCTTGAAGCCAATGCCACTGCCACTGCTGAGAGAGAGCAGAAAGAGCTGTGGGAAGAGATTGACCAGGCTATCACAGACTTTGCTGCGAGGTCCAGGGCTTCAGATACACCTACACTTGTTTATCCCCCATCCCCCATCACTGACATTGACCCAAACGACTTCATCCCACCTACACCACCTGTCCCCTCTCCATCCACTCTGCACCGCCTCATTGCCAAGGCTGAAGAGCAAACCCACCACTACACCAAGTACTGTGCTTGCATAGAGGCCCAGCTTGCCACGCCCCTTCCCCCATCACCAGACTACTGCACCTGTTGCAGGCCAGATTGCCTTTGCCACCCCTTCCATTTTCCACCATTCCACTCGCGCCTGAGACAGTCCGGGACATCTGGTACCGTACTGGTGCACAGTCTAGCCGAGCCAGGCCATCTCTGCCCAAGAAACCTTCTGTGGCAGCCCAGCAAGTTCCTTTAGCCCTCCTTTTTATACTTACTTGTTTGTGCCTTCCTCCTTTTTTTAGTTTTAGCTTTCTTCTCCAAGGATGCTACCACTTTTCTTTTGGTATTCCCTTTTAGCTGCCTGTTTTACTTCCTTCTTGGTTCTTGCATACTGCATTTATCGCCTTCTCATTCACACGCAGTACGATCATAATGTTTTTCTTATTTCTTTACAGTTACCCTTGGGAGAGTACTCCCTCATTCTAGCCACACCTACTGGCATACGAGGCTGCAATTTTCGCTACGAAAGTGCACCTACCAACTGGGCTGAGTCAGCATCCCAGGATGACTGGTAGATAACCACTATTCCATTTGAACTAAAGTTCCCAGCTCCAGCTATAGGGGGATTACTTAGCAAGCTGAGAGAACGCTGCATACATCCTGAAGGAAGAGTAGTCAGGATCCTCAATAGGCTGCATCCAGGAGACTATTGAGATCAGAAGACTGTAGTCCGCACGAGACCTCTAGTGCTGCTTCCATTTGAAAGGCCCAGCCACAGCTGGTATAAGAAACACAAGGTGCCAGTAATCAGGAAAGAAGTCTGCTTCCAGTATGTCACAGGTACTCCTCGATACCATCGCAGACCCCACTATTCCTCTACTGGACAAACTCGCTGCCATTGTGGCCGAGTTTACCACCATTACCACTCAGAATATCCAACTCACTCAGTCACTGCACATGTCCAACAATGAGATTATCTGTCTCGAGCAGCTAGTAATAGTGGGACAAGGAACGGTAGCCACTCTCCAGGGCCAGATCGCCGCAGCAGGCCCTCCAGGTACCTCGAAGAAAGTTGAATTGTTTGCAGACCCAGGCAAATATGATGGATCCATTGCCAAATTCAAAGAATGGTGGGCCAAGATGAAAACATGGCTCCACATCAATGTGCATGTCACCCCCACTGGAAGTTATGAAGCAGTTGTGGCAGTACTATCCTGGCTCAGAGGACCAAAAGCTGGCCCCTTTGCACAGACTCGCCTCACCCAAGGCAATGCATACTTATGGAAGGATTGCAAGGCTGAAATCGAGGGCCTCTTCTGTGCCACCAACCAGAAAGATTGGACATGCTGCCAGCTGGAGGAGTTCAAGCAGCAGAACATGCAGACCGATGACTACCTAGTCTGCTGGGAAGCCCTGTACCAGCAAGTGCAGATCAATGATATGCACACGGTCTGTCTCTTGGAACAGAATATAGCCCGCCACATCATTTTACAGATTTTCAAAGAAGGCAAGTGCCAGGACAAACCAGCACTCTATCTAGACAACATTAGGAAGACCAGATGCACAATGGAAGTGCTCGGCTTCATAAGGGGGTATGAAAGGAAGGCCCCTGCGAGGATTAGCAGTCGAGGGTTAGCGTGGGAGAACCTTGAAGAAGATGTATTCGCCCTCCCAAGCAGCAACGCCTGTGCAAAGTGCTTCAATTGCAAACAAACTGGCCACAAAATTCAGGAGTGCTGGAAGCTGAAGATAAACCAATGCCCAGCCTGTAAGTTTGTTCATGGTGGGCACAGTGCTTATTGCACCAAAAGGAAAACACTGCAGAGGATATCACTAGCAGAGGACAAAGTGTTTGCAACCGGAGAACCCCCAGTAAGGATTGCCAAGCTGGCAGAAGAGATACACAAGAGAAACAACCTGGAGATGGGTTCAGATTTTCCAATCAAAGGGCCCCAGATGAAGGGAAAAGGAAGGGCCTAGGGAACACATCAGGTGTTCCAAAGGCTGGTAAGATTCAGACAAAGCATGCCCCCATTACCCATGTTATCATCTCTAAAGACCGAGAATGGTGTATCCCCCTTAGATTGCCCAGTCTAGAGGAGCCTGCTCCCCAGTGGCTCAGCAGCAACTGTGAACCAAATGCCGTGCTTAATTCCTCTACCAAGTATACTCCCCCTTACACATGCAAAGAAATCCCAACTAACCCCCCTCAAATTCACATACTAGGGCAGCAGAAAAGAAAAGAGATTCTTATGCAGGTACAAATCAAGACCCGCACTGGTGACTTCATACTGGCATCCGCCCTGCTCAATAGTGGTGCCCAATCCTCCTTCATACACTGAGAGTACATCCGCCAAAACTGAATACCTACTGAAGAACTCCCACAGCCCATTTATGTCTACAATGCCAATGGAACCCTGAACAAAGCCGGGCCAGTTACCCATGCAGCCACCATCCTACTGGAGTATCAGGGTCAAGTGAAAAAGACCCAAGTGGAAGTAACAGACCTAGGGAGTAAGGATCTCATCCTAGGGTATATCTGGCTAAAAGAGCATAACTCCTGCATCAACTGGAAGACAGGCTCCGTCACCATGCCCGATTGCCCAGAGTTGTGCAACTACTCCAGTGTATCGCAGGTCATCTGCCACGCAGAAGAACTAGAAGTCCAGGTCACTGAGGAGCAACAGTCCACTGGAAAACAGCAAGAAGGAAAAGCTCCCTGAGAGTTAGTACCCCTGGTGTACCACTGCTACCTCAAGATCTTCAAGCAGAAAGAGTCTGAGCAGATGCCGATTCAAAAGCCATGGGATCATGCCATTGAGCTGAAAGACAGCTTCATGCCAAGGAAGGGCTGAAACATCCCCCTTAGTCCACAGGAGCAGAAGGAAGTAGATGACTTCGTCGATAAACAGCTGGCCAAAGGATACATTTGCCCCTCAAAGTCTGAACAAACATTGCTGGTCTTCTTCGTACCAAAGAAGGATGGTTGTAAATGGATGGTATAGGACTACAGGTACCTCAACAAACATACCATCCATAACAACTACCCTCTGCTGCTTATCGCCCAGTTAATCGACAAGCTTCAGACCACTCAGCTGTTCACAAAAATGAATCTCCACTGGGGATACAATAATGTCTGTATCAAAGAAGGGGACAAATGGAAAGCAGCATTCACTTGCCATCACAGGGCATTCGAGCCCCTGGTCATGTTCTTTGGTTTATGCAACTCTCCCACCACTTTTCAAACCATGATAAATGAAATCTTCACTGACATGGCCAAGAATGTCATGGTATACATCAATGACCTCCTGATCTTTACCCCCATGGATGACTGCAAGGCTCATGAGAAGGTAGTCTTAGAGGTCCTAAGGCGATTGGAAGAAAACAACCTCTTTGTCAAGCCAGAGAAGTGCACATTTGGAGTACAGGAGTTGGAATTCCTGGGAATGATCGTTGGAGTCAACAGGGTAAGCATGGACCCAAGCAAAGTTACCACCATCAAAGACTGGCCGGTCCTAACCACAGTCTGAGGAGTCCGTGCCTTCTTAGGCATGGTGAACTTCTATCGCTGGTTTATCCAGGACTTTGCCCACATTGCCCAACCACTCCATGACTTGACATGCAAAGACAAGCCCTTCTGCTGGACTGACAAATGCCAAGAGGTCTTTGATCGCCTCAAGGAGGCCTTTACCACTGCCCCGGTCCTAGCATTCCCAGACCACAACAGAAAGTATCGACTCAAGTGTGACGCCTCCTCATACACAACTGGAGGAGTACTCCTGGTAGAAGAAGATGAGAAGTGGCACCCTGTAGCCTATGCATCCCATGCAATGACACCTGAAGAGTGAAATTACCCCATAGCCAACAAAGAGATGCTGAGTGTGATTAGGGGTTTGGAAGATTGGAGGCACTATCTGGAAGGGGCTGAACAGGAGTTTGAGGTATGGAATGACCATGAGAACCTCAAGTGGTTTATGACACGGCAGAACCTCAATCAGAGACAAGCCCACTGGGCCCAGTACCTCTCCTGCTTTAACTTCAAGTGGTACCACAAGCCTGGCTCCACTATGGGCAAGGCCAATGTGCTGTCCTGCTGAGAGGATCTAGCAGTGGGGGATGCAGAGGACAACCATGATGTCATAGTAATTCCCCCTGAACAAATACAGGTCCGGCAAACCAAAAGCAAGGGCCCAACAAGGCCCAAGGCCGTAGAGGAAGGAATGACTGAGGAAGCCATGGTATTGCACCACTCCAGAGATAGGCTAACAGATCAGATCTTGCACAAGACCATCAAGCTTCCCCACCCAGTGCAAAAGCAGTTGGAAGGCCAAAGATACCATATCGAAGACAGTTGTCAAAGGAAGGACAGTAAGGTATACGTACCCCCCGCTTGCAGGCCCAAGGTACTCCACCTCCATCACGACACACCCATAGCAGGCCACCCAGGGGTCACATGAACGATCAAGCTACTGTGGCAGCATTACAACTGGGCCTCCCTGGCCTTAGATGCTGCCAACTACATGAAATGCTGTCCAAGGTGTGCCCAGACCAAGCCCTCGAATTGACCTCCTGCAGGGGCCCTACAGCCACTACCCATTCCAGCAGGCCCTTGGCAGGATATCTCTGTCGACTTCATTACCAGCCTCCCTCTCTCCAATTCGTACACCGCCATACTCACCGTCATCAACCACTTCTCCAAAGCAGTCAAGCTCATCCCTTGTGACTCCACCTGCACGGCCCTCAATCTTGCCAATATCTACCTCCACCACATTTGGAAGCACCATGGTCTCCCAAAGTCCATCATCTCAGATTGGGGTCCTCAGTTCACATCCAGGCTCATGACTGACCTCTGTCGCCAGCTCCAGATTGACCAGTGGCTTTCCACCGCTTACCACCCATAGACCAATGGACAGACCGAATGGATGAACCAAGAGGTTGGACAATACCTTTGGACCTACTGTGCAGACCACCCAGACTCCTGGAGTGACTGGCTCCCACTTGCACAGTTCACCATCAACTCCTGGGTCTCGTCCACCTCTGGTAAATCCCCCTTCCAGCTTACCCATATCTATTCCCTGGTCCTTGGAATCGAGCCAACTGTAACCCAGTCTCCCACTGCTGATAACCTTGCTAACCAGTACACGGACCATCTGGCAGAGGCTCAAGAATGCCTCTGTGCCTCGCAAGATACAATGAAGTGAGCAGCCGCCGGTAAGTGTTCTCTGGCCCCCTCCTACTCTATTGGGGATAAGGTCTGGCTCTCCACTGAGCATCTCTCCATCACCAGTTCCCTGAAGCTCACTGATCGCTGGATCAGGCCGTTCCCCATCATTGGTCTTGTCAGTTCCAATGCCGTTCATCTCAACCTCCCCACCTCTTATCGTATTTATCCCATCCTCAATGTCCATGGGTAAAGCCATTCATAGCCCCACTCCCCAGTCAGCACCCTCCTACCCCCAATCCCTCTTCCCTGGCTGCTGACCCCACTACTCTTGAATATGAGGTTGAGTATATTGTCAACTCCCACCTGGCTGGCCGCAGCCTTCAGTATTTGGTCCATTGGAAGGGGTATGATATCTCCAAGTGCACTTGGGAACCTCATGCTCACCTCACTAACTCCCCTGATGCCCTTGCCACCTTCCACCATGCCCACCCTTCCGCCCCTCATCCTGTCTTTCACTCTGCCATTCACGCTATTTTCCCTTCTGCCCATCTGGAATCTGGGCCTTAAGGAGGGGGACATGTTACGCTCACGGCTACACTACATTCCATTCTTTCCTACATCACCTTCTTTAGTCTCTTTGACCCATGCCACAGTGCCACAACTTGGTATTGCCCAAGTCCCTTTCTGTTACAATCGCACCGTACTCGATGCTACACACAGGCCCCACTACACTTTTTCCTTCACTTTGGCCCTTAGCTCAGTCGCTCACACTCCCTCGCTACAGTTCTAGCACTCCTACGACACCCTACAATATAGTGCTCCTCACCCCTCGTCGCCCCAACGGTCGCCACTCACCTTTGTCCCTACCATGGCTTCCTGCATGTGACCCACAGTACCACAGTCACCTGACACATACACGATCTATCAGCGATGCCTCGCGGCACAGTCTCGCACCAGTCACATGACCCTGCACGTGATACGATCTAGACCCTCGCACAGCCACTCGGCACAGTCCTCGTGCCTCAGATAGGCACAACCCCTTAACGGCAAAATACCAGCACTTGTAGACAAGGCTGCCCCTTGAGATACATAGAGACCCCAGACTCCTTTACAGTCGCCTGGCATACTGGCACACATGCACCGGCTCACCGCTACATGGCTCATACCCCACGGATAGGCTCACGCTTTGGCTCTCGCCCCCTACGGACTCACCCATGGTATGTCACCATATCGCAACCCTTAGCCCTGACATCACCTTTGGCATTCCGCATATCCCGGTCCCGCTCTGCAGTTCCACATCATGCCATATCGTGCCACAGTCACGCAATCGCTCACCATCGCACCGCCCTCGTACCTCGGCCTATAGCGACACTCGTGCATAGACACCAGCATAACTCACACGGACTCACGACCAATAGCCATTCACCCTCACCACAGTCTATGCCTTACGCCGTACAGCCCCGCATAGCCGCACACTGCCTCGCACTGCCATGAGCATAGCCCTGCTCGCACGGACCAAGACACTCCCTCAACCCACAGAGACCCATGAACTCCACAGACCATATACGGTAACTAAGCTGGCCCTCAATGGACCATATGTAGTAATAGTATACAAATATATACAAACCCTGTAACAGTATATAAACCCCAGCCGCTATCCTTCAAGACCCCAGCTTATCATTAGTGGGTAGTGGCTACTACAGCTACTAGACCTAGACCCACAATGACGCTGCATTACTAGGGTCTTGGAGGCTATCGACTAGGCTGCTGAATATATGCCTAATGCCTTCCTCACTTTTATTGTACGATCAGCAAGACCAACAACAGCAAGGCTCCCCTTGACAACACATTGCAACTCTCACCATCGCCACCAGTCTTTGCCACTACTAGCCCTAGGCTTGACAGCTCCGGCTCAAGTTGTTTCACTTTCACACACCAGTTAGCACAATACCCACAGCATTCTGGGCACCAGACCACGGTAGAGTAAAGACCCAATTACCTGGGTACTGATGCCGGCTGCAGCACTTAGGCAATCCGCAGTTGCAATGGCGCTATCTCGCACAACCGGTTCCTACCCCAATAGCAATACTCCCACATCACACACCATAGTACACCATCTGTTTCCACTCCAATGGTATTAACCTCGCGATGGCGCCATCACTTGCCACCCATTCCCACTCCAGTAGCATTTAGCCCACAGCATTGCCCCACTCACACGGACCAGGCCAGTTTCCATCTCACACTTCCTTATTTAGTATTTGTGCTTGCCCTCACTTAGTTTAGGCTCCGCTTGAATCCTGTTTGTAGTAGTATATAAGACCACCTGTATTATATTGGAGCCCCAATCAATTCTTCTTGGGTCTTCCCTCACAAGGCACCCACATACTAGGAGATTGGTCCACTTTTTCATTTTGCTTCACTTTCACTACACTTCGCTCCACACCTCCTAGTGCCTAGCACCCGAGGTCATTTCAGTTGCTAGCTTGATGATGGAAGCTGAATATATTATAGCATCACATGGAGCCAAACAGGCAATGTGGCTATGACAAATCATTGTCTACATAGGTATAGCTGCTAAGTCACCTCCATCCACTATACTATATGTCAACAACACAGGTGCCATCACACTTACCAAAGAACCCTGATTTCATTCCCACACTCATCACATTGCAGTACACTATCATCTCATATGAGAATATGTAGAAGACAACTTGATCACCATACAGTACATACCTACCTCTGAATGCTCACTGATGGCTTCACCAAACCACTCCCTGGCCATGGACACCAGAAACTTATCCACAGACTTTATTTACACTTGGACTGAGGGAGTGTGTTGAAGACCAGCCCATACATAGTAGTTAGTGTACATTTCCTTTTTTAGACTACTCGGACTATATGCTATGTGCTGCTACCACATTTCTCTCCAGTCTCATTCACTCGACTGGAGGTAAGCACCATACTCTACACTATACTATAGTCCTTACTAATTGTACCTAGTTTACTAAGCTCACTTGTTAGGTCCACTCTTGTGCACCCTAAGAGTAAATGCACAGTAAATGCTGGTGTTGTGACAAAGCTCAAGAATGAGCCAGCAATGAGCACAGAGGGGGTGCACTGCACTCTGAAGGTGGAAGCATGGGAGCTTTCTCACCTGCCCATCCAAAGATCTTACATTGTGGCTGCTCATGCCTCATAGCTGCAATGTGCTCATTTCCCTACACTACCTATGGTACTGACTACATTATAGTACTTACTATTCAATAGGTAGATTATAGCTGGTTTCCCAACCACTGA
>JBBPTI010000426.1:0-14421 GCA_038093995.1 Tylopilus aff. callainus | reverse complement strand
GTAGTGTCCATCTTGATCAATAGGTGAGACCTTGAGTACCAACACCTTCTAGGTAACACAACCAGCAACTGAACAAGATGAATGTGATCATGCAATATTCAAGATGCTTGTGGGAGAACACTTTGAGCCTTACCACCTAGTTTTTGCAGATGAAAGTTACTTTAATTGTCTTTCATTGCAAAGAAACTATGCCTGGTCTCCTTGAGGTGACTGTGCTAGGAGGCATGACTTCTTTGTTCATGGTAAATGGTATACATTTTTGCTTCTGATTGTAAACAGCATGTTAATTTTGATTAGCTATTCTATCCTTCCTGCAATTTCACTTGATGGCATCATCCACCTTGAAGTCATTGATCATGCCTTTATAGGGCATGAATTTGCCAATTTCATATCAGGAGTGCTCAATCAGATGCAATCTTGGCCCCTCCCAAACTTAGTGCTTGTGATAGATAATGCACATATACACAAGGTCCCAGGTATATGGGAGATGGTCAAAGAGTGATAGGTTCCCTTTCTATCCATCACAATCTTGTTGTTGCCTTAGGTGTAATATGTTATGACTTGCCTACCAGGTCCCCCTATTGGAGTTCTTTTCCCTCTTTCCTCCTTGCATTGTTATGAATTCCTTTTCTGCTTAACCCCTATGCTTACCTTTTTGCTCTGACTCAGAATGTGCCTTGATCACATCTGATCAATTATCTTTTCCTTCCAGCACATTCCTTCATATTCTTTAGCTTACCTCATCAATCTGACTAGCTAGTACTTAAAGACAGCTCTTGCTACCCTATACAGTAAGCTAGTCTTCCTTGGTTATATCTCCTTTTGTCCCAGACCTCCAAGAGCCCACTAGAGTTTGTCTCTTCAGCTTGCTAGCTTCATCAGATCAAGTCCTTGACAGACTAAGGCAGGAAAGTCCCATATTAGTTTGGGCAATTGAGTCATCATTGTTGCCATGCTATTCAAGGCTAAGGCCAAGTGTCCTATCCAGACTTCACCTTAACATAATCCTATTGAAGATGGCTTCTCATGTGTCAAAGCCTGGCTGTGATTGAATCATGCTTATGTTCTTAGTGAGACAGAAGATAGGGCCTGTGATGCATATACTTTGATTTGGGAGGCTGTCTATACTGCAATTACACCAGAGAAAGTTTATGGATGATATCAACACAATGAGTATATTGCCTAGATCCATGATTATAATTCTAATGAGATGTATTCTGTTCTAGTTGGGTACTTGAAGAGTGTTGAGCTTAACTGACAATAGGAGACACTAAGTTTGTTGAAACTAGTGTCACAGATGGATACTGTAGAAAGGTAGATGATTGTTTTTGGGCTCACTGATATTTCATGCCAGGTTCATCAACTGCACCTTGCCCTCCTTATTCTCTCCATTGACATGCTCTAAATTGCTGTCTTTGTCATCTATTGCCTCATCCTCATTACCAAGGTTGATGTCTGAGTCAAAGTCATTAGTAGGCATCTCAGGCATTGGATCAGTCTGGTCAGCTAATTCAATCTTGCATTTCTTGTAGAGACTATGGACAATGAATTCCCCTAAGTCAAGTTGTCTTTTACTGGTCTGTGGGACACTTGTGAGATCTCCATCATCATTTTCATCCTCCTGACAGGTTCCTTGGAGTCCTAATACAGGAAGCACAAGGTGCTTGGTGTTACGTTTCATGCCTCTAGCACTACACTTCCACTCCTTCATTCCCTACACTCTCTTCTTTAGGCATAGGTACCTGCACCACAGAGCCGTGACTCGGTAATATCTGCCCTTGCTCCCATGACACCTCAGCATAGGCTTACAGCATTAGGGCACCTGACCAAGGTAGCACAAAGCCCCTTTTACCTAAGCAGCTGACTCCACAGTGACTGTGGATTGCACCATCACTTGCCATATCTGCGCACTTGGATCTCACACCAATGGTGTTACTCTCTCATATCATATGATTCCCTTATTTCCTTTTTCCTCCAATCACAGAACTCCTGCTATTGTGCCATCACTCATCACCTTATCCCATGCCAATAGCCAATACCCCTCAGTACAGCCCCTCTTGCACGGACCAGGCCAGTTTTCGTCTTGCATTTCCTTACTTAGTAACCTGGCTGGCCCTGATGTTATTCAGATGAAGTTCCAACTTAGGTAGCTAGTAGTATATAAACCCCTCCTGTAGTTGTTGGGACTCCAATCGATTCTTCTTGGGTCTTCCCTCACAAGGCACCCAGTTATAAGAAGTTTGACTCAGCACTTACCTTTTCATACACTTTTATACACCCTCCACTACACAGCCAAAGATACTGAGTGCCCAAGGTTGTTTCATTAAGAATCAATTGCTAGCTTCACCATTGTCACTCTTCAACCTCCCTGAAGCACCCCATTACCTCTCTCAACCCTCAGAACTCTCACCGCAGTGAGCTGTATTGTACCATCATTCAGCCTTTCTAACAACGAAGGAAACTAGTGAATGCTAATCACACCCAGTTGGCCCCCACTTTTCTTGTGGCTGAGCAAGAAGTCGGACAGTGTCTAGTATTTGCCCCTCACCCACAGCACCCTGTCAACCTTGACCTTCTCACCTCTGTCACTTTGTGCCTCGAAGCTGATGTTGCTGCTGAGTTAGAAAGAACCCAGCAGGATTTTCAGGAGGAGTTCGACACCTGTATTGCTGAGTGGAGTAGCAGGAGTACTTGGGCTTCGTCAGCTATGCCCAACCTAGTTTATCCCCCATACCCCTTCTCTGACATCAATCCAAATGACTTTGTTCCACCTACACCTCCTCCCCTTTCACCCACTACCCTCTGTTGCCTCATAGCTGAGGCAGAAGAACATCAATGCCAGTGTGCTGCCTACGCTGCCTTTATTGAGGCACAACTCACTCACCCCCTTTCTTACTCCCCAGACTATTGCACTTGCAATAGACCCTACCCTCTTCATCATTCACAATACTGATCTCAGCTGAACAGACCCACTGGTTCAAATATCATTTGCAGCGAACGAACCCCTGGATACCTGTGCCCCTGAGAAACTTTGAGGTGACCTGCCAAGTTTCTTTGAATCTTTTATTCCTTACTTGTTACTCACTTTTGGTTCTCCTTTTTGTACCTACAGATGTTCCCCATTTTCTTTTACTACTCCCTGTTGACCTCTTGTTTTATCAGTTTCTTATTGTTTGCCTTGCTTACCTACTTCATTGTTCACACAGTTCAGATGAACTGTAATACCCTTGTTATTTTTATCTGCACCCTTTATGGTGAGTACTCTATAGGTGCTACCTCTGCTACTGCACTATGCGGAGAGACCTTCCAATACGATACCAATAGCAATAGTTGGCCAACAGCTGAGCCAGCCAATGATTGATAGTTATCTCTTTTGAAATCAGAACTGCCCACAGTTTAGCTATAGGGGGATTACTAAGCAAACTGAAGAGGCACACAGAGCCGAGGAAGATAAGGATCCTCAATAGGCCAAGACCAGGAGATTGGTGAGATCAGAAGACCATTATCTGCTTGAGACCTTTAGCCCTGCTCCCTTTCGAAAGCCGAAGAAGCCGAAGAAGCTGGTACAAGAAAGCCACAAAGAAGACTATCTGGAAAGAGACAAGATTTGAGTATGTTGCAGGCACTCCTCGCCCTATTGGCCAATTCTTCTATCAGGAAGCATGACAAGCTGAATGCAGTGGCGAATGAATTTACTACCATCACCTAACAGACTGCATTGCTTGCCAGATCGTTGCAAGACTCCAACAACGAGATTGTGCACCTGGAACAGGCCATTACTGCTGAACAGCAAACAGTTGCAACACTCCAAGGCCAACTGGCAGCCGCTGGTCCCCCTGGGACAGCAAAGAAAGTTGAACTGTTTGCAGATCCTGGTGAGTATGATGGCAATATCACCAAATTTGAGGAATGGTGGGCCAAGATGTGTTATGCTCACGGCTACGCTACGTTCCTTTCATTCCTACATTCCCTTCTTTAGCCTCTTTAACCCACACCACAGTGCCACGACTTGGTATTGCCTGAGTTCTGTTCCCACACTGGTAAGCACAGTAGCCACAGCATTCCAGGCACCGGACTATGATAGAGTAAAGACCTGATTACCTGGCTACTGATGCTGCACCACAGCACTTAGGCAATCCACAGTTGCAATGGTGCCATTTGTCACCATCGGGTCGCATGCCAATAGCAATACTCGCGCATTGCATGCCATAGTATGCCATCTGTTCTCACTCCAATGGCATTAACCTCACGATGGTGCCATCGCTCACCACCCTTTCCCACTCCAGTAGTGTTTAGCCCGCAGCACCACCCTGCTCGCATGGACCAGGCCAGTTTTCGTCTTGCACTTCTGCATTTAGTATCTTGGCCTGCCCTTACTTACTTTAGGCTCTGCTTGAATCCCCTCTGTAGTAGTATATAAGACCGCATGTAAATTATCAGAGCCCCAATCAATTCTTCTTGGGTCTTTCCTTACAAGGCACCTGCATACTAGGAGATTGACTCACTTTCCGTTTCACTTCACTTTGCTACTCAACCCCTTGTGCATTGCACCTGGGTCTTTTATCTTGCTTCGTTCCACTTGACGCCTCCTTGCCTTTGTGCCCAAGGTCATTTCAAGATGCAAGCATGGCTCAAAGTAAATGCACACGTAGCACCTGCCAGAAGCTATGAAGCAGTGGTAGCAGTACTCTTGCACCTCAAAGGACCCAAAGCTGGCCCCTTCACCCAGACCAGACTAGCCAAAGGCCCCACATATCTATAGGGCAACCTAAAGGGTGAAGTCAAAGGACTGTTCCGGGCCACTAATCAGAAAGACTAGGCCTGCCGCCAGCTGGAAGAATTCAAACAAGGATCCATGTGGACTGACAATTTCATAGTCCACTGGGAAGCCCTCTACCAGCAGGCCAACATCAATGATATGCATGCAATCTGGCTCCTCAAACAGAATACCTCGAGAGCCATCATTACCCAGCTGTTCAAAGAAGGAAAGTATCCCAGTGACCCCGCGAGCTACCTGCACAATATCCGAAAGACTGGCACAGCCATGGAGGCCCTTATGTTTATACGTGGTGGAGAAAGAAAGATTGCCCCCAAGATGAGCATGTGGGGGCTAGCTGAAGAAAATACCAATGAAGCAGTCTATGCGCTGAGCAGCAGCAATAGCAGGTCCAGGTGCTTTAATTGCAAATGCACTGGACACCAGATCAAGGAATGCCAGCAGCCAAGGATCAACCAATGTCCTTCTTGCAGATTCGTACAAGGTGGGCATAGCACCTATTGCAAGTTGAGGAAAACAATTCGCAGGATCCCACTGGCTGAAGAAGAAGAGTTTGACTGGAACACCCCACTTAGGATGGAAGAGTTAGCTGTGGTGGTGAAGAAGCAACAGAATCTTAAAGAAGAGTTGGGTTTTCAAGTCATCAAATACAACAACAAGGGAAAAGGCAGAGCCTGAAGGGCACATCGGGTGCCCTGACAGCTAGAGAAAGATTCATCGCATGCTTCTATTATTTCTGTATCACCCCTGACAATTGTATAGTACCTATTTTCTTGCCCAGTCAAGAGGAGCCCGCTTCCCAGTGGCTTGGCAGCAACCATGAACCCAATGCCATGCTTAATTCCTCTTTATACCCCACTTCCTCCACTACTCTGAAACCTCCCCCTCATGTGCAAAGCCTGACAACCACACCCCCTGTCATCTGCATTCTCAGCACCAACTGACGAGAAATCACTCTAACTATCCGGGTCAAGTCCAGGTGTAGTGATTTTGTACACGCCTCCACCCTGCTTGACAGCAGAGCCCAGTCTACCTTCATGCATGAAAGCTTCACCCTGAAGTATGGGATCCCCTTGGAATCCCTCGACAACCCCATACTAGTCTACAATGTGGATGGGACCCCCAACAGAGCCAGCCCAGTCACCTATATGGCTGAAGTACTACTGGATTACCAAGGGCATATTGAGAAGGCCTGAGTAGAGATCACTGATCTAGGAAACAAGGACTTGATCCTCGGGTACCCCTGGCTGAAAGCCCATAACCCCCAGATCGACTGGAAGAAAGGAACAGTGCACTTACCCAATTGCCCAGAGATGTGCAACTATAACAGAGTATCCTGGGTAGTCCAGAAGGCTGAAGAACAGGAGAAAGAGACAGCCGAAGAAATGGGTGCATGCAGCACCCAGGCCAAAGAAGTAGAGATCTGAACCACTGAGGAGCCAAGAGCCCAAGACCTAGTACCGCCGGAGTACCACCCATTCCTCCAGGTGTTCAAGCAGAAAGAGTCTGAATACATGCCAGTTCGAAAACCATGGGATCATGCCATTGAACTAAAGGACTCCTTTAAGCTGAGGAAAGGCTGCAATATTCCCTTGAGCCCACAAGAGCAGCGAAAGGTAAATGAGTTCATTGATGACCAGCTAAGAAAGAGCTATATCTGCCCCTCAAAGTCCAAACAAACTGTCCCCATATTCTTTGTACCCAAGAAGGACAGAAAGAAGTGAATGGTTTAGGACTATTGGTACCTCAATGAACATACAGTCCACAATAACTACCCGCTCCCACTCATTTCCCAGCTAGTTGATCAGCTCAAGAGTGCCTGTTTGTTCACAAAGATGGATCTCCAATGGGGCTACAACAATGTATGCATCAAGGAAGGCAATGAATGGAAGGCCACATTTACCTGTTACCAAGGGTCCTTTGAACCTCTCATTATGTTCTTCAGACTTTGCAACTCCCCGGCCACCTTCCAGACCATGATGAATGAGATCTTTGCTGAAACGACCTTGGGCACAAAGACAAGGAGGTGTCGAGTGGAACAAAGCAAGACAAAAGACCCAGGTGCAACACACAAGGGGTTGAGTAGTGAAGTGAAGCGAAACGGAAAGTGAGTCAATCTCCTAGTATGCAGGTGCCTTGTAAGGAAAGACCCAAGAAGAATTGATTGGGGCTCTGATAATTTACATGCGGTCTTATATACTACTACAGAGGGGATTCAAGCAGAGCCTAAAGTAAGTGAGGGCAGGCCAAGATACTAAATGCGGAAGTGCAAGACAAAAATTGGCCTGGTCCATGCGAGCAGGGTGGTGCTGCGGGCTAAACACTACTGGAGTGGGAAAGGGTGGTGAGTGATGGCACCATCGTGAGGTTAATGCCATTGGAGTGAGAACAGATGGCATACTATGGCGTGCAATGCGCGAGTATTGCTATTGGCATGCGACCCGATGGTGACAAATGGCACCATTGCAACTGCAGATTGCCTAAGTGCTGTGGTGCAGCATCAGTAGCTGGGTAATCAGGTCTTTACTCTACCATAGTCCAGTGCCTGGAATGCTGCAGCTACTGTGCTTACCAGTGTGGGAACAGAACTCAGGCAATACCAAGTTGTGGCACTGTGGCATGGGTTAAAGAGGCTAAAGAAGGGAATGTAGGAATGAAAGGAACATAGCATAGCTGTGAGCATAACATGTCCCCCTCCTTAAGGCCCAGATTCCAGATAGGCAGAAGGGAAGATAGCGTGAATGGCAGAGTGAGAGACAGGATGAGGGGCGGAAGGGTGGGCACGGTGGAAGGCGGCAATTGCATCAGGGGAGTTGGTAAGGTTAGAGTGGGGTTTCCAAGTGCATTCAGAGATATCATACCCCTTCCAGTGGACCAGATACTGAAGGCTGCAGCCGGCCAAGCAGGAATCAACGATGTATTTCACCTTGTATTCAAGGGTAGTGGGGTCAGCAGCCAAGGAAGAGGGATTGGGGTGAGGAGGATGCTGACCAGGAAGCGGGGCTATGAACGGCTTAACCCACGATGATAAGATGGTAGGAAGGCTGTGAGAACTATGTAGGTAGGGACACCTAAGAGTCCAGGCCTTCAGTACCGTAGAATTAGTGGTGGAAATGGTATGTTCGTCCCAAAAGAGACTCTAAGGAAAGGGAAAGGTTCCAGAAGAAGTCCGAGCGATGGCACTCAGCAGTATGAGAAAGTCCGGTTGCAGATCATGCACAAGTCCGAGAGTCCGAGAGATTTCGAAGCTTTCAGGTTGCAGGAGAAACGGTTCGAGCTCAGTGGATGGTTCACTGAGGTTGTTTAGAGAAGTTGAAAACGGTGTCGGTGACAGTGATGGTGATTCGTGAGCCAAAAGGGAGCTGTCCTTCTCATTCTGTACAACAGCATTATAGTCTGAGTATGCTCAGACTCTAGTGATGTCTAGGTAACACTAACCGATGGCACGAGACTAAATACAGGTATTGAAACACTATATCAAACTGTCAAGATAAATCAGAAAAAAAAAAGAGGACCGTCCTGTAGACAGTGTGACATCTATACTGAGTCTGTCACACGTGATTGGGCCCAGTCTAAGTAGGCTTGAAAGGAAAATAAAGTCCCTGCTGTCTGTGGATGGCACGTTGCAAGGAAGGATGGCAGGTGTGAATAAAGGGGTAAAGTGATCGATGGATAAGATAAAGGGAAACATACAAGGGTGGAAGGAGAGACCGCGGTAGTCCGATATAGTCCGAGGCCTCATTGACCTGGACTATGCTGCGGACTGCGGTGAGTACGGACAGAGTAGTGAGAACATGGTGGGGAAGATGGTAAGATGGTAGGGGGCAGTATAACTGCGATAGGAGGGGTCTTATGCCTACAGAGACAGGCTGGTCTCTACAGCGAGACATTGAGGATGGGGTGGATGCAGTAGGAGACAGGGAGATCGAGGCGGACTGCATTGGGACCGACGAGACTGATGATAGGGAATGGCCTGATCCAGTGATCAGTGAGTTTAGGTGAGCCCAGAATAGATAGGTGCTCGGTGGACAGCCAAACCTTATCCCCAATTGAGTAGGAGGGGGCCAGAGAACGCTTACCAGCAGTTGCTCGCTTCATTGTATCCTGTGAGGCGCAAAGTCGTTCCCAGGCTTCCACCAGATGGTTGGCATACTGGTTGGCAAGGTTATTGGCCGTGGGGGACTGGGTGATGGTAGGTTCTATTCTGAGAACTGGGGCATAGGTGTGTGTGAGCTGGAAGGGAGATTTTCCGGAGGCAGATGAGACCCTGGAATTAATGGTGAATTGTGTGAGTGGGAGCCAATCACTCCAGGAGTCTGGATGGTTTGTGCAATAAGTCTGGAGATACTGCCCTACCTCTCGGTTCATCTGTTCCATCTGACCATCAGTCTGTGGGTGGTAGGCAGTGGACAGTCATTGATCAATTTGGAGCTGGTGGCAGAGATCGGTCATAAGGCGCGAAGCGAACTGGGGGCCCCGATCTGAGACAATGGACTTCGGAATACCATGGTGCTTCCAGATGTGGTGTAGGTAGATGTCGGCAAGGTTGAGGGAGGTGCAGGTGGAGTTGCAGGGAACAAGCTCAACCGCTTTGGAGAAGCAATCCATGACAGTGAGTATCACGGTGTACAAGTTGGAGAGGGGGAGACTGGTGATGAAGTCCACCGAGATGTCTTGCCAGGGCCCCGATGAAATGGGTAAGGGTTGGAGGGGCCCTGTGGGTGGCTTGTTAGAGGGCTTGGTTTGGGCACACTGGGGGCACCTTTTCACGTAGTTGGTGGCGTCGGTGGCCAGGGAGGCCCAGTCGTAGTGCTGCCAGAGTAACTCTATAGTCTGTGCAATTCCAGAATGGCTGGCTACTGGCACATCATGGTGTAGGCGGAGTACCTCAGGTCTGCAAGCTGGGGGTACATACACTTTGCCATTCTTCATTCTGCATCCATCTTCAATGTGATACCCCTGGCCCTCGAGCCTCTTCTGCACCAGGGTAGGGAGCTTAATGATCTCATGCGAAATCTGATCCGTCAGTCGGTCTCCGGAGTGGTGTAACACCATGGCTTCCTCAGTAGTGGGTCCTTTGATCTCTTCCTGCTGTGCCTGGTTGTGTGTGCAAACCTGTATCTGTTCAGAGGGGATCACCACCACATCGTGGTTGTCCTCTGCATCTCCTACAGCCAAATCTTTGCGTTGTGACAGTGCGTCGGCTTTTCCCATGGTAGTGCCGGCTTTATGGCACCACTTGAAGTTAAAACGGGAAAGGTACTGGGCACAGTGGGCTTGCCTTCAATTGAGGTTTTGACAGGTCATGAACCACTTGAGGTTCTCGTGGTCATTCCACACCTCGAATTGCTGCTTGGCCTCTTCCAAGTAGTGGCGCCAGTCCTCCAAACCCCTAATCACGCTCAACATCTCCTTGTTGGCTATGGGGTAGTTGCGCTCTTCTGGCATCATCGCATGCGAGGCGTAAGCTACCGGATGCCATCGGTCTGCTTCTTCCACCAGGAGTACGCCTCCGGTTGCATAGGAGGAGGCGTCGCACTCGAGCCGATACTTCTTGTTGTGGTCTGGGTAGACTAGGACCAGGGCGGTAGTGAAGGTCTCCTTGAGTTGGTCAAAGGCCGCCTGGCGCTGATCGGTCCAGCAGAAAGGTTCATCTTTTTTGGTTAGGTCATGGAGTGGCTGCATGATATGGGCAAAATCTTGTATGAAGCAGCAGTAGAAGTTGGCCATGCCTAGAAAGGCCCAAACTCCTTGAACATTGGTGGGGACCAGCCATTCCTTTATGGCGGTAACTTTGCTTGGATCCATGCTTACCCCATTCACTCCTACGATCATCCTGAGAAACTCCAGCTCTTTTACTCCGAAGGTGCACTTCTCCGGTTTGACGAAGAGGTCATTTTCCTCTAATCACCTGAGGACTTCCAGGACTATTGCTTCATGAGCCTTGCGGTCATCCAAGGGGGTGAAAATAAGGAGGTTGTCGATGTATACCATGACATTTTCGGCCATATCAGTGAAGATATTATTCATCATGGTTTGGAAGGTGGCAGGCAAGTTGCAGAGCCCGAAGAACATGACCAGCGGCTCAAACATGCTGCAGTGACAGGTGAATGCGGCCTTCCATTCGTCTCCTTCCTTGATCCAGACATTGTTATACCCCCAGCAGAGATCCATCTTGGTGAAGAGGTGGGCGGTGCGAAGCTTGTTGATTAGCTGGGCAATAAGCGGCAATGGGTAATTGTTGTGGACAGTGTGCTCATTGAGGTACCGGTAGTCCTGTACCATCCATTTGCAGCCATTCTTCTTTGGTACAAAGAAGACCAGGGAGGTCTATTTGGACTTGGAGGGTTGGATGTACCCCTTCGCGAGCTGTTCATCCACAAAGTCGTCCACTTCCTTTTGTTCCTGCAGACTTAGCGGGATGTTGCAGCCCTTCCTTGGGACGAATGTGTCCTTAAGCTTGATGGCGTGATCCCATGGTTTCCTAACTGGCATGTGCTCAGACTCCTTCTACTCAAAGGTTTTGAGATAGCGGTGGTACACTGGGGGTACTAACTTGCGAGGAGTTTTTCCTTCTTGCTGTTTTCTGGTGTACCATTGCTCCTCAGCGACCCAGATCTCCTGTTCTTCTGCTCGGCGGATGACCCGTGAAACTCCGGAGTAATTGCATAGCTCCGGGCAGTCTGGCATATGGACCGTTCCAGTCTTCCAATTGATCTGTGGGTTGTGTTCTTTTAGCCATGTATACCCCAAAATCAGATCTTTGCTTCCTAAGTTGGTTACCTCTACCCGGGTCTTTTCTACATGACCCTGGTATTCCAATAGAACTGTGGCTGCATGGGTTACAGGCCCTGCTTTGTTCAGGGTCCCATTGGCGTTGTAGATGTATATGGGCTGTGGGAGTTCTTCAGTAGGGATACGGTTTTGACGGACATACTCTCTGTGTATAAAAGAGGACTGGGCACCGCTATTGAGCAAAGCGGACGCCGGGATGAAGTCGCCAGTGCAGGTCTTGATCTGGACCTGCATAAGTATCTCCTTTCTCTTTTGCTGCCCTAGTATGTGAATCTGTGGGGGGTTAGTCGGGATTTCTTTGCATGCTTGCGGGAGAGTATACTTGTTAGAGGAATTAAGCACAGCATTTGGTTCACAGTTGCTGCCAAGCCGCTGGGGAGCGGGCTCCTCTAGACCGGGCAATCTAAGGGGAATACACCATTCTCAGTCTTTAGAGATGATAACATGGGTAATGGGGGCATGCTTGGTTGGAGTCTTACCGGCCTTTGGAACACCCGACACGTTCCCTAGGCCCTGCCTTTTCCCTTCATCTGGGATCCTTCAATTGGAAAATCTGAACCCATCTCTGGGTTGTTTCTCTTGCATATTTCTTCTGCCAACTTGGCAATCCTAACTGGCGCTTTGGAGCTGGTGGCTTCTTCTTCTTCGGCTAGCGGTATCCTCCGCAGCGTTTTCCTTTTGGTGCAATAAGCACTGTGCCCACCATGAACAAACTTACAGGCTGGGCATTGGTTTATCTTTGGCTTCCAGCATTCGCGAATTCTGTGGCTGGTCTGTTTGCAATTGAAGCACTTTGCACGGGCATCACTGCTCGGGAGGGCGTATACATCTTCTTCGGTGTTCTCCCGTGCTAACCCTCAACTGCTAATCCTTGCAGGGGCCTTCCTTTCATACCCCCTTATGAAGCTGAGCACTTCCATTGTGCATCTGGTCTTCCTAATGTTGTCCAAATAGAGCGCCAGCTTGTCCTAGTGCTTTCCTTCTTTGAAGATCTGTAATATAATGTGGCAGGCTGTATTCTGCTCCAAGAGGCAGACCGCGTGCATGTCATCAATTTGTGCTTGCTGGTATAGAGCTTCCCAGCAGACTAGGAAGTCATTGGTCCGCATGTTCTGCTGCTTGAACTCCTCCAGCTGGCAGCATGCCCAGTCTTTCTGGTTCATGGCGCAGAATAGGCCTTCAATCTCAGCCTCACAGTCTGTCCACCGGTATGCATTGCCCCAGGATAGGCATGTTTGTGTGAATGGGCCAGCTTTAGGTCCTCGGAGCCGGGAGAGTACTGCCACAACCACTTCATAGCTTCCTGCGGGGGCAACGTGCGCATTGATTCAGAGCCATGCTTTCATCTTGGCCCACCATTCTTCAAACTTGGCAATCGTTCCATCATATTCGCCAGGGTCCGCAAACAATTCAACTTTCTTTGAGGTACCTGGAGGGCCCACTGCGGCGATCTGCCCTTGTAGAGTGGCTACTGTTGCCTGACCGGTGGTCACCAGCTGCTCGAGATGGATAATCTCATTGTTGGATGTGTGCAGCGATTGTGTGAGTTGGATATTCTGAGTGGTGACAGTGGTAAACTTGGCCACAATGGCAGTGAGTTTGTCTGGTAGAGGAATAGTGGGGTCTGTGATGGTATCAAGGAGTACCTGCGACATACTGGAAGTGGACTTCTTTCTTGATCACTGGTGCCTTGTGTTTCTTATACCAGCTGCAGCTGGGCCTTTCAAATGGGAGCAGCGCTAGAGGTCTTGCGCGGACTACGGTCTTTTGATCTCGATAGTCTCCTGGATGCGGCCTATTGAGGATCCTGATTACTCTTCCTTCAGGATGCGTTCTGCGTTCTCTCAGCTTGCTAAGTAATCCCCCTATAGCTGGAGCCAGGAACTTTTCTTCAATTAAATCTGTAAAGTAAAACTACCAGTCATCCTGGGGTGCTGACTCTGCCCAGTTGGTAGGTGTGTTCTTGTAATGGAAGTTGTGGCCTTGTGTGCCGGTGGGTGTGGAGATGATGAGGGAGTATTTGCCTGTAGGTAGCTGCAAAGAAATCAAAAGAGTATTGTGATCAAACTGAATGCAGGTGAGAAGATGATAAATGCAGAACACAAGTAACAAGAAAGAAATAAAACAAGAAGCTAAAAGGGAATACCAGAAGAAAAGCAGGAACATCCTTGGAAGTGAAAGCTAAAACTAAAAAGGGGGGAAGGCACAAAGATGTAAGTACAAAAAGGGAGATTAAAGGAATTTGCTGGGCTGCTTCAGAAGGTTTCTTGGGCGGAGGTGGCCTGGCTCGTTGAGACTGCGCACCAGTACGGTACCAGATGTCCTGGACTGTTTCGGGTGTGAGTGGAATGGTGGAAAACAGAAGGGGTGGCGGAGGCGATCCAGCCTACAGCAGGCGCGGTAGTCTGGGGATGGGGAAAGGGGAGCAGCAAGCTGGGCTTCTATGTGGGCTGCGTACTCCTTGTAGCAGCAGGTTTGTTCTTCGGCTTTGGTGATGAGCTTGCAAAGAGTGGAAGGTGAAGGAATAGGTGGTGTGGGGCAAATGAAGTCGTTCGGGTCAATGTCAGCGACTGGAGATGGGGGATGAACAAGTGTGGGCGTATCTGATGCCCTGGACCTTGTGGCGAAGTCTGCGATTGCCTGGTCAATCTCTTCCCACAGCTCTCTCTGCTCTCTCTTAGCAGCAGCAGCAGTGTTGGCTTCGAGGCAGGAAGCAACGGTGGCAAGGAGGTTGAGGTTGATGGGGCGGACTGGGTGTGGGGCGACTACTAGACAGTGTCCGCCTGTTGAGCTGCCAACTACAACAGCAGGGGCTGACTTGGCACGTGTACTGTTCACTAGTGTCCTTC
>JBBPTI010000425.1:0-14432 GCA_038093995.1 Tylopilus aff. callainus | reverse complement strand
CAATGAGATCGAATTCTAAACATCCTAAGACAAATACTACCACTATCAATGAGCTCGGGCTTGTGCACTGCCATTCCTCGACGGTGCCTCGTATTCTTCAATGATTCCCGCGATGGTGCCGTTTGTGGGGACACCGTTGAACGGTGCGGTCGTCGTGCCATTGATAATACTGTAGTAGGATGTTCGGCCACCACTGAGATCGGTGAACTCTGCGAGTAGCGATGAGATAGTAACATTGAACAGGTATGGAATGTCGTTGGCATTTGCGCATCCAGAGAAGGATGTATTGATCCCTTTTGTCACGGGGTCGATGCTCAAGTGGTACAAGCGCGGGTCGTCCGTGACAGCATAGGTTGCCCATGCCGAAGAGAAACCACCCCGTTGGTCAGGTATAGGAAGAGCACGTCCAAGGAACGCAGCTTCATGAACTGGGGAGATTGACATCAAGCCCGACCCATCTGATCCTGATATAAAACCCTACTTGCCTGTTCCATCATTTGTTTCTGTCTGGTAAAAGATGTGCGAGTCATAGAAGGTCGTGCTATAACCCCAAATAGTTCCTCCGGTGTACTTTTTGATGTAAGAAGGTAGAGGGTTCTCAGAGAACGTATGTCTCATGACAGTAAGCCCACCGAGTGAGATATTCTGCTTCGATGGAGTGTAGAGGTTCCCGACGCTATTTGACGTTAGTTTTTATCACTCAATTCACAAATGACCGCTTACACTTGTCCGCGAAGCAACGGGACTGACCCAAACCAGTTGCCGGGCTGGTCGAGTAATCCGTTGTGGAATGCAACGTTTGGATGGAACGCATCAAGCGTCGCCCTATCGCGCAGTTTCATCATTGGAATGTACACCAGTGCAGAGCCTAACACCTACGAGAACGAATCTAATCTTAAGTGATAGCCGTCCACGCTGACAGACACGTTATACCATAATGCGTCAGAGTCCCACGTGAGTAAGTTGTCTCCAATCGCAATTTGCTTGATATGCTTCCCATCGGTGTACGAAAGGTTGCCTATCACCTTGCCCTGGACGGTCGTCCTGTTGACGTCCACAATGAGGATGTCGAACTGGGCAGGAGCAGGTGTGGACGAACTTGGATCGCCCTGATTCCACCTGAGGAGCATCGGGAATGTCCCGTGGAGGAAAAGCGACCATTGTTCCCATCCGTCCCTCGCGCAAGACCGGATCTGGGGGAGCGTATCGAAAGCATTGGATAGAGTGACATTGGAAGCATGTATATGCCCCGTGCAATTGTATAGATTCGTCGTCTCAAAGGCATCGTAGTCGGAACCAGGTTGAAAGGACGATACCGAAGAAATATGGACGGCCGTGATGACCACCGCGAAAAAAAGCCTGAGCAGGGATCTGAACATGAGAGGAGCGAAGGTTGAACTGAGCAACGTTGATTTATATCCATCCCAGTCCGTCTGGAAGCAATGAGGAATTCGAGCTGGGTAAAAGCAGATGAACTCACCGATTTCAACGACTACGAAGACTTGGGTGCTGCATAGTGCGATGGCATGGCTAGATCGAGTTGAAATGTGAGACCTACGGGCTCCGGTGGCGCGTGACTATGAAGTTGGACACTGAATCTGATGCGCCGCCCAGTCGATTCATTCGATGGGCCTCGCTTTTCTTTCATAGTCAACTGGATGAGCCTTTTCATCGGTTTATGTACCTTCTAAGTGATTTTTCTTGCCACATCTTTTGAGGGTCACCAGAAGTGTGTACTCGCGGTACAACGACTTCATCCGAGGCAATCTACCAAAGTGCATTGACAGAGTCCACAACGCCCTGTACGGTAGGCAGTGCTCCAGGTTGGACTCCGACACTACGCGCGGAGCTGACGTGCTGTGCTATGAAAGCAAGCCAGATATCCCACCCACTACATATTTTTACTTTTCAGTATAAGCAGCTATGTCTGGTAAATCAGGCATGAAAGAGGAACGACTTTGCCGGGATGAAATAACAAGGGCGTCGATGTCTAATACGGTAAGCTCAAAAACTAGCGCTTCTTCATCAACTGACTTATTCTCCAGGACACCGTACCCTACCCCAAAGGTGCAGGGCAAGAGCCTCGAGATGAGGAGGAGAATCATGCACCTGAGCGTCAGTTACAGGATGAGACCTCTTCCTCGGCCTCCATAGTGCACGCGGTTGACGGTAAAGAGACAGTTACCACAAGTAAGAACCAGTTTTTACGGTCTGCGAGGATCGCTAATGGCAGATTAGACACGCGAGCGGAGGAAAAGCCATCTGTGGAAGAGGCTTCCGTTGCACACTCAACGGACGAGGACCTAGACGACCTCAGTAGCCAACTGTTATGGCGCTTTGAGGAGTCTGGTGATCTGACTGAGCTGGAACGGGCAATTACCATTCTCGAGGAATTGGTCAGGTCTACTTCCTCTGGGGACCACCGGCATACCCGAAGACTAGCGAATCTTGCATCCACACTGTACTCTCGGTTCATTTGCCTTGGGGATCTGGGCGACCTCGAGGACGCAATTTCAAAAAGAAAGGGTGCTCTTGACCTTATTCCTGACGGTCATTCTAACAGGCTCTACTGGCTACATGAGCTCGCCGTGTCCTTTGAAGCTCGTTTCCGCCGGCTCGGAGAGCTGAGTGACTTGGAGAACGCGATTTCGACGCAGAGGGATGTTGTCAGACTTACAGTTCATGGCCACACTGAAATGCCCATCCGTCTAAACAACCTTGGCTACTCCCTTCTCACTCGTTTTGAGCGCCTAGGGAAGTTGAGCGATCTTGAGGACGCATTTTCGACGCTTAGGGAAGCCGTCGACCTCACTCCCCGGGATGATTCTGGCGGGTACTGCCATCTAGACAGTCTTGCCAAATGCTTCGAAGCTCGGTTTCGTTGGTTCGGAAAGCTGAGCGACATTGAGGATGCGATTTCGTTGCAGAAGCATGCTGTTGAGCTTACATTCCGTGGTTACATTAAAAAGCCTGAATGCCTAAACAACCTCGGCAACTTCTTCCTCGCTCGTTTCGAGTACGTCGGGGAGCTGGAGGACCTCGAATACGCAATTTCAAAGCACATGGATGCTATTGACCTCGGGCCTCATAATCCTGACAAGCCCCATTATCTGAATGACCTCAGTATCACCTTCCTTGCTCGTTTCGAACGCCTCGGGCACCTGAAGGACCTGGAGGATGCAGTTTCAGGGCATAAGGATGCGGTTGACCTCACGCCTGATGGTCACCCTCGCAGGCCTGCATGTCTAAACAGCCTTGGCATCGCTCACAGGGTTCGTTTCAGGCGCTTTGGAGGACTAGAGGATGTTGAGAATGCAATTTTATGTCACAGGGGTGCGGTTGACCTCACCCCTGATGGTCATCCCGACAAGCCTTATTATCTAAATGACCTTGGCATCGCTCACAGAGTTCGTTTCGAGCACTTTGGAGAAGTGAAAGACCTTGAAGATGCAATTTCATGTCACAGGGATGCGATTGATCTCACACCTGATGGTCATTCTCGCAAGCTTGCTTGTCTAAACGACCTTGGCAACTCCTTCCTCGCCCGTTTTCAGCGTCTTTGGGAGCTTAGTGACCTCGAGAGTGCGTTTTCAAGACACACGCATGCTGCTGACCTCATCCCTGACGGACACTCTAACAAGCCTACCTATCTAAACAACTTCGGCAATGCCTTCTTTGCCCGTTTCCAGCGCTTTAGTGAGCAGAGCGACCTCGAAGAGACTATTTCGAGGTACAAGAGTGCCGTTGACCTCACTCCCCCTGGTCACCCTCATAAGCCTGTCTTCCTAAGCAACCTTGGCAACTCCTTAAGAGCTCGTTTCGAGTGCCTCTGGAAGCTAGATGATATTGAAGATGCAATTTCGATACTACGGGATGCAGTTCATCTCACACCTCCTGGTCACCCTGACATGCCTGCCTGTATTGATAACCTCGGCAAATGCTTGATTACTCGTTTCGTGCACCTTAGGAAGTCGAATGACCTGGAGGATGGGCTTTCGATGCACAGGAATGCCGTCGACCTTATCCCTTATGGCCATCCAGACAAGTCTGTCCGTCTAAACAACCTTGGAAATGCATTACTCACTCGTTTCGAATGTCTTGGGGAGCTGTATGATCTCCATGAGGCAATTTCGATATTCAGGAATGCTGTCGACCTGACACCTCACGGCAGCCCTGAAAGACCCACCCATTTAAACAATCTTGGCAATTCCCTGCTTGCTTATTTCGAGCACTATGGGGAGCTGCATGACCTCGATGATGCTGTTTCGATACTTAGGGATGCTGCCGATCTCACACCTTACGACCACCCTGACAAGCCTGACCGTCTTGGCAATCTCGGCAAATGTCTTGTCGCCCGTTTCCTGGGCCAGAGCAAGTTGAGCGACCTTGAAGACGCGATTTCAACGCTCAAGAATGCTGTCAGCCTTGGCCCCAATGGTCACTCCAACAAATCTGTATGGTTGAAGAACCTTGCGACCTGCTACACAACTCGCTTCGCATTCTTCAGCAAACCAAGTGATCTGGAGCAAGCAATTTCTTGTCATAGAGAGGCCATACAGCTTGTGCTTGATGGTCTAACCAACAACGCAAATTGTCCAAAGGGTCCGGATGTCATCCCCACCGTTCGTGTTAGGCATCATAGCAAGCCAAGTGATCTCGAGCGAGCGGTGTTGATGCAAAGGGAAGCCGTTCAGCTTACGCCTGATGGCCATCCATTCAAGCCTCACTATTTGAACCACCTCGCCAGTTGCTTGCTTACTCGCTTTGAGTGTTTTGGCGATTTGTGCGATCTCGAGGAGGCGACTCTGTTGTACCACAATGCTGTACAGCTCGACTCGGAGAAGTAGAGAATTCTTGTAATGTACCCAGTAGGAACTTTTATGTAGTCGATTGTACCATGACGCATGGCTACTAGCTTGCAAACAAAGTTTGAACCAGTTTCAGATCTGTGTTACCTCAGGACTACTGCTCGCTCCATACAAAGTCTCCGTTGACATGTGTCCAGGTATCACGGAATGACACACTTACTTTCCGTATATCTGGTCGACGGCGAGTATATCTGCGGCTCATGTTGACCGCTTTCCCGGACCTGCCCGAGATAGAAGAGATAGAAAAAGTGAAATGAAGCCAAGAGGGATGGGTAACTGCTGGATGTGTCATGCTCAACCACACTGCATAGCTCGTTTTTATTGACTTGGGAAGCTCAGTGACTCGGAGAATGCGGTTTCGACAAAAAGGAACCTCACTCCTCATGGTCACAGTCGCAAGTACATCCATCTAAACAAGCTTGGTAGCTACCTCCTCACTCGATCCAAGAACTTTGCGAAGCTGAGCGACGTCTATCTTTCCCTTGAATGATCCCCGCTTATTGGACCATGCCCGGGCGAGGGCACTTTGGAGAAATACTTCGGTGAGCTTGCCGCCTGGCGCAAGAGAGTCATAAGCAACTTGTTGTGTCTTCTCGAGAGAGAGAGAGAGAGAGAGAGAGAGAGATTTTATCAAAGACAATGCAATGGTGTTCTGGCGCGGAGTTGCATGACGTGTTCTTTCAGTTCTGTAAGCCTGCTACACCTGCACGTCACTTGCATACCAAACGCACAGTGACATCACTGGATCCTGGACACATATATATACAGGATGGATGCTAGTAGATACCTGTCTGTCTTTCTTCCCTCGCTCTCATGAATCCTACACTCGTCCACGTTCTCTCTGTTTGAGCACGCCTAGTGTTTTCCGCCCATTCATCAGGGCGGTTTCCACTTTTTTTTGAATGTTACAACCAGAGTGTAATCAACACGGCCGTCACTCGCAGCCAAGCCTGGGTTGCAGAAAACCCTGTGCCCGACAACGAACCTGCCGATCTTCCTGTCACTGTCCTCACCCATCTCATCACCGCCATGTCAGACACCAACCCTGCTGATTATACTGCTACTGTTTCCACCCGTCTCGACACTGCCACCTACAGCCTCACTACTGTTACCCACAACAGCACTGCTTCTGACTTGGACTTCGACGACCTCCCCAGCAACTCACCCACCCAATCTTCCTTTCATAGTGCATCCCTGTCTCATCATCCTGATACCTCTGATTCTTCCATGGACTCAGACGATTGGTTTATCTGCACTGCCACAATGACATCCACAGGTAATGGCGAGTACCATCAGAGTGCCCCAACCAAACCTCTGATACTCACTGCTGGCAAAGTTACCCTGGAACAGCTTCAGAATTGGGAGATGGGGTGCTTGCAGTATTTCTTTCACAAGGAAATTGCTGCTGACTCTCAGGTTAAGTGTATTGCATGGGGCCTCCTGGACCCGCGCATTCGACAGTGGTACACACTGAACATCATTCGTTTAAATGGCCTCACCTTTGATGCCTTCATAAAGGAGCTTCGTACCTTTTGGTTGCCCTCTGATTGGGCTAGTGATCTGCGTTTGAAGATGCTTGCGTCCTACCAGGGTTCTTGGCCCTTCCATGAGTGGATCATGGATGTCCAGACACAAAACTCCCTCCTCGTGGGAGATACTGCTCACATGACTGATGACAACCTGCATAACCACTTCAAGGCTCACATAAACAAAGACCTTGCACTGGAATACCGCACATCGATCGCCAAGGAAGAATTGGTCTTTCGCCACTGGATTGAGAAGGTCAAGAAGCTGGATGAGAGGTGCTCTCGAGATGCTCGATGGCTTTGCGACCAAGTTGAGGCCTCCTTGCATGGCAAGAACTGCACCACAGACGATCAGTGACCTGCTTCTGATGCTCACCATTCCTACAAGCCCAGCACGGCTTCAGTGCAACGCCTGCCACCACTTACCTGAAACGACCTCGGGCACAAAGGCAAGGAGGCGTCGAGTGGAACGAAGCGAGACGAGGAGCCCTGGGTGCTATGCACAAGGGGGCGAGAAGCGAAGTGAAGCGAAACGGAAAGTGAATCAAACTCCTTATAAGCGGGTGCCTTGTGAGGGAAGACCCAAGAAGAATTGATTGGGGCTCCGACTACTTACAGGCGGTCTTATATACTACTATACAGCGGAGTCCAATTGGAGACTGAAGTAAGTAAGGGCAGGCATAGATACTAAATATGGAAGTGCGAGACGAAAACTGGCCTGGTCCGTGCGAGGGAGGCGATGCTGCGGGTTAAACGCTACTGGAGTGGGAGAGGGTGGCGAGCGATGGCGCCATCGCGAGGTTAATGCCATTGAAGTGAGAAGAGATTGCGTACTATGGTGCAATAGCGGAGGAATCGCTATTGGGGTGAGAGCGGGTGGCATGCTATGGCATGCGAGGCGCGAGTATCGCTATAGGCGTGAGACCGGGTGGCGCCATAAGGCGCTATTGCTACTGCGGATTACCTGAGTGCTGCGGCGCGGCAGCAATAGCCGGGTAACCGGGGCTTTGCTCTACCGTAGTCCGGTGCCCGGATGCTGCGGCTACTGTGCTTACCGGTGTGGGAACAGGACTCGGGTAAGATCAAGTCGCGGCGCTGTGGCGTGGGTCAAAGAGACTAAAGAAGGTAATGTAGGAAGGAATGGAACGTAGCGTAGCCGTGAGCGTAACATTACCGATGATGAACGCAAGTTGTTGCGTGATAATAGTGGGTGCTTCAAATGCTGCCTTGCCTTTCAGTCTCACTCTTCTCGTGACTGCCCGAACGGCTTCCCCAACACATCGGGATACAAGACCCTCACTGCTGAGTTGCTCAAGAAGTTGGAATTGAAAACAAGACCTTCCAAAGCTGCCACTGTGGCTGCTGTCCAGGCGGATGAACTTGTCACAGTCATCATGCCCTCAGTGGCACTTGGTGATGGTACTGACTCTGGTGAAGAGTGCGTATTTCCTGTTTCATGCCTTCAGTTGATCTGGAAGTGCTGTATTATTGGCCCTTCCTCTGAGTTTCCGTTGGAGGTTGATGCCCTCATTGACAACGGTTCCTCCCTAGTTCTGATTGATGAAGGCCTTGCAGCCTCACTGGGCCTTCAGGTCCATGAACTCTCACGGCCTGTCCATGTTGGACTGGCTCTCGATTCCAATTCCTCTTTGTCATTGTCTAGAATTGTACTATCACGATACGTTAATTTGTCTGTTTCCTCTTTAGATTCTCGTTTTCAAAGCCGCCCAGTATGCGCAGTCGTCGCTCCCAACCTTGTCAAACCTTTACTCCTTGGCTTCCCCTTTCTCGCTCGCAATAACATCTTGATCAATCACACTTCCCGTTCCTGCCTTGTCAAAGACTCCAATTATGACCTGTTACACCCACCATCCACACCACCACATAGTGCTCTGCCCTCTGCTACAGTCGTGTCAGCTGCACGTGCTGCGGCTGTGCAGTCAGAGCTTCATCTGGTCACTCTGGTTATTCATTCCTGCATTAAGTCCTTGTGCGACCTGCCTGGTCCCCTTGATTGTGCTGCTGCTGTGCAGGCATGTATTGCAGACTTTACCCTGATGGAGAACCTTGCAGCTCGTGACCAACATGTCAAAGCTGAGTACCATGACCGTTTCCCACCTGACATTCCGCACTATGATTCTCTGCCAGATGATGTCTGAAACAACCCTTAGGCGGGGCTGCTTAGTGAGCTGGTATGAACAGCGAGGAACGGTGATGAAGAGAGCTAGCGGGGGTCCAGGCGTCGACTGAGAACTAAGGAGAAAACCCAGAATAACTTGAATGAGGATTCTGGGGGTGAATTGCCATCCTTATATACGTTACAGGCTGTTTGTTCATGTGGTTACACTATTACTACATACGGGTACTTTAGGGTAGATGTGGGAGTGCGGGTCTTATGCCACTGGCCAAGGACGAGTCATGGGGAGTCACCGCACTGCCTTGCGCAGCCTGGGCGCCGATGATGTGATATGTTGCAATGATGATGTGATATGGCATGATAATGATGTCATGGGGCTGTGCAAGGGTCTGGGCATGCTTACTAAGGTAATCACAGCTTGGCACAGCCATCATGTGGTGTGTGAATGCTGTTAGTGAAGCGGACCGAGAGGGCTACCGGTACCGGAATAGGGAGCAAACTGAGAGAGGAAAAAGGACAGTGGCTGCTGCACACATGGGATTGTAACAATGTCTTGTTTTGTGTCCATCCCAAGAATGTGAACAAGGTTATCCAGCGCTGCTCTTACGATTGCCCTCACAAGTATCGAGATGCATGGCATACCTTTTTAGAATAGCATGTTGCAGCTGGCTGTTTATGACCTTCCAATAGCGAATATTCCTTGCCTGCCTTCATTATCCCAAAGGCAGACCCTACGGTGCTCCCCCACTGGGTCAATGATTTCCGTGTACTCAATAGCAACACAGTGCCTGATAACCACCCCCTACCATGAATCGATGAGATTTTGCATGATTGTGCACAAGGTAAGTACTTTGGCAAGATTGACATGACTAACTCATTCTTCCAGACTAAAGTTCACCTGGATGATATCCACTGGCTCACAGTGCATACCCCTTGGGGACTGTATGAATGGACAGTCATGCCCATGGGTGTCCATAATGCACCCACCACTCATCAGCACCGCATGACTAGTGCACTCTGCCATCTCATCAGGCGGATCTGCCATGTCTACCTTGATGATATCATCATATGGTCTGAGACCTTGGAGGAGCATGAGCGCAACGTCTGTGCCGTGCTTGATGCACTTCGCCTGGCCACCTTGTTCTGTTCACCGAAGAAGACCTCCTTGTTTTGTATGGAAGTTGGTTTCCTTGGTCACCAGATCTCTGCTCAAGGTGTGGAGGTTGATCCAAAGAAGGTCGCTAAGGTCCTTGATTGGCCACGTCCCCAGACTGCCAGTGAGGCTCGACAGTTTCTTGGGCTCGTGTGCTATCTTGGTGATCACCTGCTGGATCTTGCCCAATTTACTTCTGTTTTGAACCCACTTACCAGTAAAGCAGCAGAACTGACCTTTCCGCCTTGGTCAGAATGCCACCAAGAAGCATTTGAAGGTATCAAATGTCTCATTGCTAGCCCCATCTGCCTCACTACAATCAATCATGCCAACCCTGGAGACAATCACATCTTCCTCACCACAGATGCTTCTGACTTTCGCACAGGTGCCATATTGTCCTGGGGTCCAGACTGGCAGACAGCTCGCCCCATTGCCTTTGATTCCACACCACTATGTAGTGCAGAGTTGAATTATCCTGTCCATGAGAAGGAGTTGCTTGCCATCATCCATGCTCTGAAGAAATGGCAGATTGAACTTCTTGGTGCGCCTGTTATTGTTTATACTGATCATTGTACTCTCCAGAATTTTCTTTCTCAGTGTGATCTGTCCTGACATCAGGCTCAGTGGGCAGAGTACATGTCACACTTTGAGCTTGACATTCATTATCTTTGTGGAGAGGATAATGTTGGCGCGGATGCCCTGTCCCGTTGCCATAATGACCCTGATGTTGCTGCTGCCATTGCTGCTGCCATCTGGGTCGATGGTCCTAATATCGCCTCACCGTTGACAGATCCCTCCCTTCATGCTTTAGATTTGGCTGCTAGTGTCTCTACAGTTGCACATGATCGTGCTCTTGTGTTGGAAATTGTGCAAGGCTATACAGAGGATCCCTACTGCAAATGGCTGTTCTCCCTTTTGGGTTCCATCCCTGACCTGGTGGAACACGGGGGCTTGCTTTTCCTCAATGACCACCTGGTTGTCCCTAAGGTCCCTTCCCTCCATGCCCGCCTCTTTCACCTTGCTCATGATGCGGGTGGTCACTTTGGCGCTGACAAGACTTATGAAACTCTTCACACATCCTTCTTTTGGCCCAACATGCGCCAGGACCTTGTTAACAGCTATATCCCCAGCTGTACTGCCTGTATGCACAACAAGTCCGCCACCACCGCCCCTACTGGTCCTTTACACCTGCTTCCGGTCCCAGATGCACGTGGAGACTCTGTCGCTATTGACTTTGTTGGTCCACTGCCAGAAGACTTGGGATACAATATGCTCTTGATAATGACTGACTGGTTGGGTGCTGATGTGCGCCTTGTTCCCTGCCATGACAACATCTCTGCACATGAGCTTGCTTGGCTCTTCTTCAATCACTGGTATTGCAAGAATGGCCTCCCTCAAGAGATCATTTTAGACCATGATAAGCTTTTTCTATCTCGGTTCTGGAGTGCTTTGCACAAACTGACTGGTGTGTCCCTCAAGCTCTCTAGCTCATATCACCCCCAGTCAGATGGGTCTAGTGAGCGGACGAACAAAACAGTCAATCAATGCATCCATTTTCTTGTTGATCAGGATCAGTCCGGTTGGGTTGCAGCTCTTCCCCGGGTATGCTTTTACATTATGAACTCTGTCAATGCTAGCACAGGATTCTCCCCTTTTCAGTTGCACCTGGGCCGCTCCCCTCGCATGCTGCCTGCAATTATGCCATGCACGACTGTCGATGCTGATGACTTTGATGCTCACGCCTTTCTTTCCCGTATTCATCACGATGTTCTGGAGGCACAGGATAACCTTCGGGTGGCCAAAGTATCCCAAGCTATCGCTGCTAACCACCATCGTTCCCCGGATCCACTCTTCCAAGTAGGGGATTTGGTCATGCTCTCCACTAAGAATCGTCGTCGGGACTACCTGTCACAAGGTGATGGCCACGTTGCAAAGTTCATGCCTTGGTTTGACGGACCATATCGTGTCAGACACACAGACCATTCTACCTCCACCTACACCCTCGACTTACCGGCCTCTTCGTGCATTTCCCCCACCTTCCATATTAGTCAACTGTGTGCCTTTCACAGGAACGACGACACCTTATTCCTTGATCATACTGCCTCTCACCCGGACCCTATCTTGAGTGCAGACGGGCAGCTTGAACATCGCATAGATTGCATCCTAGAGGAATGGAAGGTCGGCCGCAGATGACAGTACTTGGTACAATGGGCTGGGTTCGGTGCTGAGGATGATGAGTGGTTGCCATGGAAGGAGTTGCAGGACTGTCAGGCACTGGATGACTGGGAGACTCGTTCCTTTTCTCCATAGGGTGGGAGGGTGTAAGCCTGCTACACCTGCACATCACTTGCATACCAAACACACAGTGACATCACTGGATCCTGGACACATATATATACAGGATGGACACTAGTAGATACCTGTCTGTTTTTCTTCCCTCACTCTCACGAATCCTACGCTTGTCCACGTTCTCTCTGTTTGAGCATGCCCAGTGTTTTCCGCCCATTCATCAGGGCGGTTTCCAAGTTCCTCAGATAGGCAACAATCCAGAACACTTGTAGCGCAGAGTGACTTGTGGTACCCTGTGCTATGCAAAGATGCGGTAGCGATGATCGGAGAGAATCCGGAGTCTCACAAGTTGAATTGCTGTGTATTAGCTTATATATCAGAAGGTATATAAAGTCAAGAACATCTTCAACATACCATACTGGTCGAGCGAATACCCACCAGCCACGTTGAAGATCAGCTGTCCGGTATATTTATCTACCCCAATCTCGTCCTCAATGGGGGCTGTGAAGCCGAAACTATGGGGTTCCAGAATACAAGCGGGAACTACGAATGGGAGGATACCAGATCAAAGCAGCTTGGTCAAAGGTGATGTTATCTGGCACCTAGGACAACGTCAGGGATGATTATTGCCATTACAAATGCTCTTCAAGCAAAGTCTGTAGAAATAAGTGTACTTCTTGGAAAGTGGTGTACATGGTTTGGAGACTGTACTTCATCACGCAGAACCTAGAACAGCGTGTCAACGTGGAAATAAACCTCAAGTGAGAATATATTGATTACACTTTAGGGCTCGTTCGGAATCGTTCTAACAGGTAGGATAGGATAGGTAGGATAGTAGCCGAGCTTCAGCCGAGCTATCCTTTGTAAGAGCTAGTCTCTGGCTGATCAAGTGGCTATGCTGTTAACTCGGCTAGGTCTCTAGCGATGCTGGCTAAGAACGATTCCGAACGAGCCCTTATCTCCGACAGCAATATTCATGATGCCTTCCCCAACTTTTTCAACCTAGCCAATGACTACGGGAAAGTTTTTCATCAGATGAAAGCCCACCTTTGGTCAGTACCAATCCATGGGATTTAGAGAGGCAGCATAGACCGGGCTCGGAGACTTCGTTACTGGCGAGGATAAGTTCTTGGTAAAGCTTGTTAAGCCAATGTGCTTTCTAGGACACCGTGAATGTTAGAAATGGAAGTGTTTGAGTTATTTGACGTGCAGCGACAAGGTAGTTTTACATCCATAGGAAGAGGTATACAAGTAAATAATAACATGACCTGGACGACCTAGAAACGTTTGGGTTTCTTGGACGTACCCATTAGACAAGTTGACCCAGTCCAGTGGTGAGATGGTTGCTGAGATTACTGAGACCAAGCGTGCCGAACCATACATCAAGGTTGCTCGTTTCGTGCGTCGAAGAGGATGACCTATGGGAATGAGCTCATCAGGTAATAACTTGAAGGTGGCGTGCTGTGGTACTGAGAGTCCCAGCTCGACTGGCAAGGCCCTGTATTTGCTCTTGGAAAAACGGGAACTATCGATAGTTAAGTATCATCAAGTAGGCGATGGACAAGTTTTGTGCTCAAATGCCGAACAGTGTTTGGAATAAGTGACCATCACATGACCACAACGGCGAAACACATTCGGAAATGGAAACCTCAGTCCCGTCACTACCGCCCCGACAGGACGATGGGCACTGCAACACCTGTAGCAATGATGCTTGGCGCAGAACATATTATGATCGGACCCGCCGTGATCGTCAATTCCAGAGGGGCAAACAGAATGACATGTCGACATCTCGTATGAGTAATACACCAGTAAACGAGCGGCATAAGGGTAAGCTTCTCCAAAGGAAGTGTGTGGGGAAATGAGCAAACGAATTAAAGAGATATTGTCGATAGAGCAGGTAATTCAATAGCATAGCGCAGCCGTCTTACCTCCCGTTCACGGATCGTTCGTCTCGCGTTCAGTCTATGAAGTTATGAGATCAGTAAAAGCGAGTGCCAGCGAGGGGGTGGAGCGTCCGAATGTCTTACACTGCAAGGAGTGAGTTCACGTAACCTAAGCATCAATGAAATGATATTAGCTTGATACCAGTATCCACAAGGCAACTCACATCGGCAGATAACCACGGCAGGTGCGCCAACCCAATAGTGATCTCCTTGAGCAAGAAACTGCGGTACGAGTCAGCGTGAAGGACATCAAACAGAATGCCAATACCTACTACCACACCAACAATGATAGATATCAAGCTAGAAAACAGACGATGAACAGGGATCTCAGTACAGATCATCGGGCTTACCAAGTCAAGGCACCCATATTGACAAAAACGACCACCAAATCACTGAGCATATTGGATTGGTTGCGGATTCCTGACAATTTCAAGTGCTTGAAAATGGTGCATGTGATGATGATGTCGCACACAGTGCTCACACCTGCCGCAAGAGGTACAAGCTAGCAATTATGAA